>PVLD010009819.1:0-74548 GCA_004027595.1 Dinomys branickii | reverse complement strand
GGGACAGAAATCTGAACTACTAGGTGCTGGGAGTGCAGAGCTGATGGAGAAATCCCCTGAAGGGGCGCAGGGCTTCAGGACTGCTCACAGACCAGGTCCACCCATCACTGCAGGGACTTCAGGGCCCAGGAAGCAAAATAAGCCCAGGGGCAGGGAGGGTACAGTGCAGCTGTGCTCGTGCTGGACAGCCCTGAGCCTCCGGGTGCCTCTGACCCCAGCCCTCAGTCTGGGGCTCTGAGCTCCCTCAGCCCTTCTCAATGGAGGGGTCGCCATCGTCTGGCAGTGATGACCCACTTGCCCTCACTGAGAACACAGTTCGATAATGAGAATCTCTGTTACGGACTCAAGTTCTGAGCCAGGCGAGATGCGCACCGCCTCCAGTTCAGCCCGTTCAATGCAGCCATGCAAACCAGCAGCCTCTGGTGTTGGCGACGGCAGAGATGGCAGCTGGGGGAGTCCAGAGTCCTTCAGGCTGTTTCCTAGGGGTGTGTGTGTGTGTGAAGATGCTGGGGAAGGCAGAGGCAAAGTTGGAGATGCATAGAATTTAAAACTAAAAACATGTCCTCTCATTCATTCATCAAATACCAAGTGTTTACAGCCGGCCCTCCTCTCAGTGGGGTATATTGGTGAACACCATATGGCGCACAGATGGGTACCATGATTCCAGGGAACAGTTGGGTTGTAGGTGGGTCATATAAGAATATGTGGTTGGGGCAGGGTGTGTCTTGCAATGTGTGGGTACAGAAAGGGCTCCTCGGTGGGGAATTTGCATAACCTGTCCAGGAAGAGAGAGCTTGATATGCAGAGACTTGGAGGCAGGAAAAAAGGCTGTATTTGAAGAAGTTGAGCAAGTTCAGTAGGGCAGAACTGTGACAACACTGCACATTCCAGATAATTGTCCTGGCCCAAGGGCTGACATTTCGACTTGGAGGAGGGAAGGCAGTGTTGAAACTAGATAGGAACTTAAAACAGCTGAGCCAGTTAGCTGGTGATAGCTTTGGGATTGAAGAGAAGTAGACTAAATAGGGTATTCATATTTATTTAGTAGGGTTTCTTGTTGGTGGGAGAAGTTCTAAGTGTCTCACTTTTTGTTTTGGCCTTTTTTTTTTTTTTTTTTTTTTTTTTTTTAGATAGGCTTTTACTAATGTAGTTTGTAGACCAGGCTGGCCTTGAATTTGCAGCAATTCTCCTGCCTCAGCCCCCAAGGGCTGGGATTACAGGCATGATCCACCACTGCTGGCTGCTATTACTACTTTTATTAGGAATGTGAAAGTTCATTAGCCAGTTTGAATTTAAGTTACTTTCTAGAAGGAGAGCTACCAAAAGTAAGGGAGTCTTGAACCTCGAGTTCAAGATAAGAGCATGATGAAAACATTTGTCATGCACATAGCGTTTACTGCAGCCCAAATAAAACTGTAACGTCATTGCATCCTTTTTTTTACAGATAAGTTCAGAGAAGTGTGAAGCAAGTTATCTGCTTCACACAGCTCAGAATTAGAATCTGGAGTATTTATTACCTGTCATTCCCGTGCAGGTCTTAGGTGACCCTGTAGTCTGTTTCCCTTGTGGATTCATAAGTGCTTTCTAGATCTAGCTGGCCCTCCCTCACTGGGGAGCACATGAACAGCGGCTGCACTTCTGGAGCCCTCCCGCTCGAACACCCCTGACTCATACCCAGTGTGTTGCTGTGCACACACACACATATGAATGGGGAAGTGAGTCTATAAACCTTGGTCCTCCAAGTCTGTGGGTGAGGATTGGTGGTTGTTCAGAAGGTGGTAAACACTTCTGGAGAGTACCAAGCAGGCCATGTTGATCTCAGAGAGTCACTGTATGTTGGTGACTTGAGAGATGCACCAGGCTTCCTGAGGCGGATCAGCAGAGCAGAGCAGAGCAGAGCAGAGAATGCTTGTAGTGGTGCACTGCAGAGCAGTCAAGTAGGGTGAAGGAGGAGAGGAATTTCTGGACAAGGCAGGCAGTTCTGGGCTCATATACCTATGTTAACCCTTGTTACCCATTTTACCTTAACTGAATAACAATCTGCCTTCATTTTTGTTCCCCAATAAAACAGGGTAGTCATCAGCTTATAATGATTATCATTTCTGTTACTATTAGCTTTCTGTAATCTCGTGTGAGATGGAGGGTGGGGTCAGGTGGTGAACCCATGGTTCATGGTGCCCAGAAGCCCCCATTGCCTAGGAGAGCCTGGAGATGGTGCATGAAGCCAGAGGCCCAGTGTATGTCCTTTTAGGATGGCATTGTGCGTCTGCCCAGTGAGGTGTCTCTGTGCTGTCCTGGGAGTGGCCCATCACTGGACTCTGAGCCCTTGCACCCTGTGTCAGTGCTCAGGGGAAGAGCTGCTTTCCTCATGTGACAACTCACAGAACTCTGCATCTCAGGAGACTTGCTGAACCAGTGAAAGGTATCGCCGTGAGGGTGCACGTGTGCGCGATGCAGTTGATCTGCAGGTGTGTGCCAACATGGAGGCCAGCATAACCCAGCTTGTCTTTCCTTCCCAGATCCGGCCCCACATTGCTACTCTTCGCAAGTACACCTATGGCAAGCACATCCTGGCCAAGCTGGAGAAATACTACATGAAGAATGGAGTAGATTTGGGGCCTATCTGCGGCCCTCCTAATGGTATCATCTGAGCAGCGCACCCCAACCCCATTCCCACTGACCTCACTGGCCCCTGGCAGGTCAACCAGCAACCTGAAACGTCCTTAGTATAGAACCTGAAATGGGCAATGGTTGCTTTGGGATTGCTCCCTCCTCCAAAAAGGAATCAAATCAACCAGTGGAAAAGCCTTTGTAAATTTAATTTTATTACACATAACATGTACTAATTATTTTTTTTAATTGACTAATTGCCCTGCTGTTTTACTGGTGTATAGGATACTTGTACATAGGTAACCAATGTACATGGGAGGCCACATATTTTGTTCAATGTTGTATCTATATTCCATGTATGGAAACTTTCAGGGTGGTTGGTTTAACAAAAAAAGTTTTAAAAAAAAAAGAAAAAAAAAGATTTTTAACTCATTTGCCTCATTGGCAAGTTTTGCAAATAGCTCTTTCCCTCTTCCTCATTTTAGTAAAAAACAAAAACAAACAAACAAAAAAAAAAACCTGGGAAGTTTGAATTTTAGTTAAATGACCCCAAACTGGCATTTAACACTGTTTATAAAAAGTATATATATAAATATATATATATATATATATAAAATGAAAAAGTTTCAGAGTTGCTAAAACTTCATTTTACGACATTATGTTTCTGAAGCTTGTGAAAACTCCTTTTGGAGACTCAAGTATACTGAAGAAGATGGTGCGGTCCGTTTTTTGAGGAGGTGCAGCACCCAGAGGTCTGGCAGGGCCGGGTGTGTGACTGTTTACTGCCTACTGGATTTTTTTTCTGTTAACATTGAAAGGCAAAATCTGATTATTTAGCATGAGAAAAAAAAATCCAACTCTGCTTTGGTCTTGCTTCTATAAATATATAGTGTATACTTGGTGTAGACTTTGCATATATACAAATTTGTAGTATTTTCTTGTTTTGATGTCTAATCTGTATCTATAATGTACCCTAGTAGTCGAACATACTTTTGATTGTACAATTGTACATTTGTATACCTGTAATGTAAATGTGGAGAAGTTTGAACCAACATAAACACGTTTTTTGGTAAGAAAAGAGAATTAGCCAGCCCTGTGCATTCAGTGTATATTCTCACCTTTTATGGTCGTAGCCTATAGTGTTGTATATTGTAAATTGTAATTTCAACCAGAAGTAAATTTTTTTCTTTTGAAGGAATAAATGTTCTTTATACAGCCTAGTTAATGTTTAAAAAGAAAAGAATAGCTTGGTTTTATTTGTCAGCTAGTCAGAAAGTAGTGAGATCCTTTTTAAATGTTACCTGGATGATTCAGTTCACACTAGTGTTTTTTCTTTTAACCCTAAAAAGTAATGTTTTGCTTATTTTGTGACAGTCAAAAGGACGTGTAAAAGTTCAGCCCTGCCCCAGCTTTCCTCACAATCAGAGCCCCGCTCACCTTGTAAAGTGTGAATTGCCCTTTTTGTACAGAAGATGAACTGTATTTTGCATTTTGTCTACTTGTAAGTGAATGTAACATACTGTCAATTTTCCTTGTTTGAATATAGAATTGTAACACTACACGGTGTACATTTCCAGAGCCTTGTGTATATTTCCAATGAACTTTTTTGCAAGCACACTTGTAACCATATGTGTATAATTAACAAACCTGTGTATGCTTATGCCTGGGCAACTATTTTTTGTAACTCTTGTGTAGATTGTCTCTAAACAATGTGTGATCTTTATTTTGAAAAAATACAGAACTTTGGAATCTGAGTTTGGGCCTAACTTTTTACCTGTTTGTTTTTTGAGGGAGATCATGGAGGGCAGAGTTGAGCAGGAGTGCCAAGCAGATGGCTCTTTTTTGTGTTATTTTTTGATACAGGGTCTTGCTCTGTGGTTCAGGCTGGTGTTGAACTCATGGTGATCCTCCTGCCTCAGCCTCCAAAGTGCTAGGATTATAGGTGTGCGCCACCATGCCCAGCTAAACTGATGGCTCTGAAACCCAGTTGGATCCAAAGATGTTGGGCTCAGCCTCTCCCTGCTTTCACAGTCAACATCATTTACACGAAAACCTAGGTTTCCAGCTTCTGTTGGAAACAACACTGGTGTCTTTGGGCGGAGTCTGTCTTCAGGCCTGCATCTTGTGTTCTGACCCATCCTTCAAGGGTGCTCTTCTCCCGTTGCTCTTCTGTGCTGATCTCTGGTATATGTGAGCAAGCTCTGTGGTTTAATTGGAACCGTCTGAGTTGCAGATGCCTCCAAAGACCAGGCAGCGGGCCAGGTGTCTGGACTGCAGTGCCTGCCTGGGCCGCTCCCCTGCCCTCACCTATCCTGTGTTTGAGCTGCTGCCGCCTGCATCCTGCCAGCCCTCCTACTCTCCAGGCCGGCCTGCGATGTCCCAGGGTCCTAGCTGACCTGTATTACCATGATGGGTGACCTCTCCCTGCTTGTAGTGCAGGATGCTCTGGCTCACCAAGTGCCTGTCACTCTCATGCCACATCTTCATCTTTGCTCCAGAAAACAGCTTTGGCAAAAAGCTGTTACTGAAAGTTGGGTTGGTGTTGATGGGCTGGGCCAGCGGGGCCAGGTGGGAGGTCACCTAGAGAAAAGGTGACTGGGGTGTTACAGGTATTCAGTTCAGGATTTGGTTGTGCTCCTGCAGCTCAGAGAGAGCCTCCCCAGTGGGTTTGTTTTCTTACACCTGCCTGTTGTCATGACCCCGAGAGAGTGAGGCCCAGGTGCGTGAGCCCTTCTGGATGCAAAGGTGGGTGCCTGTGAGCTTTGGTAAAACAGCAGTCAGTAAGCAGAGTCAGCACGTGGGAGGCACTGGCCTGGTGGCTTGCTTCTCTCGTCCTACCTGTTCATGCTGTGCTCCGAGGTTTTTCTTCTGTAGTCTTTATCAGTATTTGTTTTGCTTTATTTTAGTGGTAATAAAGCAGAGACCTAGGTTAGAAGTATGATTACTGCCACCCTCTGAGGCCTCGGGAGGCTTCTGAGGATTAAATTTGATTTAATCCCAACTGCTGTTTTTCACCTGGGTTCTTCGAAACTGAGTTTCCTTAAAATGGGAAATACAGGGCCGGGGATAGAGCTCAGTGGCACAAGCACCTGTCTGGCAAGCGCAAGGTCCTGAGTTTGATTCCTGGTATGAAAAAAGGGGGAAATATTAATACGTATGTGCAAGACTGGTTGTGAGGGTTAAATTATGTAAATTTGAACAATGCCCAGCATATAACTCCCCCTGCATGTGGCAAATAACACCCCCATTGCACTGGAGATTGAAACCCTGCTGAGACCTCTCATCAAGTTCCATCCTCACACCCTGCCCCGCCTTTTTTTTTTTTTTTTTTTTTTTTTGAGACAAGGTCTTGCTGTGTAGTTCAGTCTGTCCTTCAACTCAGTAGGTAACCATGCTGGCCTTGAACTTGTGGCAGTCCTCCTGCCTTAGCCTCTCAAGTGCTGGGATTACAGGCATATGCCACCATGTCCCTTTTTTTTTTTTTTAGTTCATCCCCTTTTTAGAGATGGGCCGAAAGTTGTTAAATTTCCTGGATGGCTTAAGTCCTCCTGCCTTAGCCTCCTGAGTAGCTGAGGAGAGGTATGCCACTTTTTCTTGGGTGGGGGGGTTGCTTTATTTCAATAAGTTTGCTAACCAGGGGAGACGATGCAATCTTCAGTGTAAAATGAAAATACTTCGATTTATCCCTTCCTGTAACCTGTCCAACAGTTGTGCACAAGTTTTGGTTAAGAAAGCAATCCTTGGTCTTGGTGGAAGGAAATCTACTGTCAGTAACTGCAAGCCTGTGCTGCCCAGACAGTTTCCATGTGGGCTCCCAACTGTTCTCGCAGCAGCTCTGCCTGCAAGGAAGGTGATTCTCCCTGTCAGAGATCTGGAACTGAGATTTGAGGCTCTGGTACAAGTCTGGGTCCACTTTGGGGCTGTGGCTTCCCCCTCAGCTCTTCACATGAGACCCCTTCCTGCTTCAGGTTCAGGTTCCACAGAGCAGGCTGTGTTCTGGGCTCTGCATTAGCCCACCACTGCTTGCTGCTGCTACCAGGTCTGCTCCAAGGATGCTTGACTGGGTCCCTAGACTCCTGGTCTCTTCCAGCATCCTGCTGGGGCATCCCTCATGCAGTTACCTGGTCACAGTCTTTGTACTTTGCAGGGCAGTGTTCACCTTGGTGTTTCCTTTGGTCCTCATTGAAAGTCCTAGGAAATGTGATATTTCAACCCATTATATAGATGAAAACTTCACGTGAATTCATAACCAAGTGAGGATTTTTCTTCTGAGGTCTCGTGATCTCCAGTCCAGTGCTCTGTCTGTACCATCTTGCTCTTGGCACCTCCCATCAGTCCCAGCAATGGTTGCTTTATCTTTTGGGAGGTTGCGGGAAGGGTAGTGAAGCATTTTCAGGCAGGAAAGCTGTGACTTTATGTAGTTACTGGCTGGAGCCACATGAGGGTGCTGCCGCCTAGAGCAAGTGTGGAGACCTCAGAACACCGGGGTCCAGTGTCAAGGCTGGGGTACTGGCCTCTGGCTCGAGGGGCTCAGGAGCAGTCAAGAGTCCCCCCAGAGAGCAGGTGTCTGACATGTGCCCTGAAACTGCTTTCCCCTTTCTTCACTCCTTCCTGCCCTAAAGTATCCGCAGCGCACAGGGCTGCTGGGCTTTTGTCCTGGCTGGGGTGGGAAGATGTGGTCAACTGTCTGGCATAGGCCCAGGCTTTTTCATCGACTTGCTGTGTTACCCCTGGCAAATCTCAGACTTCTCTAGGGCTCAGCTCAGTTTCCCAGCTGTGCTTTGGAGTAGTAACTTAAGCCAGGTCTGCTGCTCTTGCAGAGCTGGTACGGCACCAATGGTGGGCCTCAAGAGACCAGCCCCAAGCCTCTTAAGTGTAACCCAAGACCAGGTCCTGGGACCACATCTCTGGCTTATGCACCGAGCTCTCAGCCTAAACCTCCAGGTCTTCCTGTGACCAACAGCTTCAAATCCCAGCTCCACCTGACCCTCTGTGGCTGTTGTAAATCACATGTTTTCGTCATCCGCTTTATTTTCCACAGCTAAAATACAGTAACAGCCAGGTGTGGCGGCGCATGCCTGTAATCCCAGCACTCGGGAGGCCAGGGCAGGAGGATCGTTGTGAGTTCGAGACCAGCCTGGGCTACAAAGTGAGCTCAAGGCCAGCCTGAACTGCATAGCGAGACCCTGTCTCAAAAAGACAAATAAATAAATTTTAAAAATGCTATGGTAACAATACTTCCGCCACTACACAGGTCACATCAAAGTCTTCGTTACAGGCCTGGGCCCACAGCCACAAAGAAGGTTAAGGTCCATGTTATTAGTGTCACCCTGCCTCTGATGTCTCTTGTTCATCCCAGGAGGACTAGCTTATCCTCCAAGCTGGGATGCCAACCGCAGCTCCATGGACGAGGACCCTGCGTGCTGGTGTCCTCACTCTGTGGAGTCCCTGCCCACATGGGAACAATAAGATACTGTGGAAGGGTAGCATGTGACTTAGGCTAGGTGCACCAGAGCGCACTGTAACCTCTGCCTCCTCTAAGGGGAAGCCAATTGCCATGTCTTGGGGACACAGAAGAAGCCCAATGGCAAAGCAGGCACAGGCAGGCACCGAATCCTGCTGGCACTAAGGTTAACACAATGGTGACTACTGCCACCCTAGAAGCAGAGCCTTCAGACACCTACAGCCTCAGAAAGGTCCTCACCCACAGGCTGTTCCCACTTTCCTGACTCATAGAATCTACCAGATGACCAAAACGTGCCATTGGTGAAGTTCTGTGTTTGGGTAACTTGTTATGCAGCAAGATACAACTAATGCGCAGTGAGAGGCGGGTGCAGCAGGACTGTCCCTGCAGCCAGGGAGGCCCACAGCACATGGTGTCCTGGTCTGGGGCCAGCCGTGCCCTCCGTCTGGGGCCTGGGTGAGCCCAACCTATCCTAGCTGCCTTGGCCTGGACTCTAGGACACTCCCCAGCGCTCTGCCCACAGCCCCAGCCCCATGGGTGCCTCAGCTTCTGTCTCTGAGTCCCAGGCAAAGAATGACTTAAAAATAGTGGCCAGCCGGTTGTGGTTTTGGGGCTTGCCCTGCGCCAGGCACTCTCCTGGGCCCCCTGATTTGTCTCCCTCAGCCCTGGGGGCCATCACTGACAAGCTTTCAGCACAGGCCCTGTGAAGCTGCAGACCTAGGACTCCAGTCCTGGCCTCCCCTCTGAGGTGCTGCCAGGTCCCCTGCCCTGCCCTCACCAGGGTGATGAAGTGCCACTCAGGTGGGACAAGGGACAGAGCAGGGGCTGGTCCTTCTGGAACACAGCTTCCAATTCACCACCTGCCTTTGGTACTTACCTGCCAGCTCCCAGCTCTGCAGGGCCAGATCCATACAGACCTAGAGCATGGCTTGAGAGTTGAAGGGGTTTGAGCACCAGTCTCCCAGAACTTTGAAAATGCAGAAGAAACCCCCACCCAAGATGTGTTAAATAGCTCAGTGACAGCTGTGCTTGGAGGGAGTGACCGAGGGACCAGGAGTCACAGCCTGAGGGTGGCAGGGAGGTGCTCCTGCCTCTCCGCTCAGCAGCTGGTCTGCTTTAGCCCTAAGATGAGGTGAGAAGGAAGATGTATTTTTAGGGAGATGTTTTTCTTCTTCTTCCAAGAAAATGACTCCAAAATGTGTTTCTTCCCAGGATTAAGGGTGTGCTAGGGCATGGCGGCTGGGCCAGCACCCTCCTCCTCCTCCCCCTCCTGTCCCTGCCCATACTGGGTGCTCCTGGCCCAGGTTCTCACAGCTTCCCTGGTCCTGTGACCTTGGACCAGTTATGGAGAGTCTAGGCTGGAGGTGTCTGACCCCAAGAATGTCTGCAAAGCACAGGGCAGGGGCCCAGGCGGAGGGGCGGGGAGAAAGTGAACCCCTGGGTTCTAGTCGTGGTGCTGCTGCAGGCTGACCGTGTGGCCTCAGGCCAGCCTCCCCCTTTTGGGGGCCTTACTCCTCTCATTTGTGGAACTGGAAGATGAAGCAGATGGGTGGGAAACAAGCCAAGGCTGCGCCCCGGGAGGTCGTAGAGAAGCAGCTCCCAGAATCGGCTCAGCCTCGTCTGTCCATACACACGAGGTCAGAGCCTCAGGCCGGGTGGTGGCTACTTCAGAATACCTGCTTCCCCAAGCCCTGCCTGTCACAGGCCTGTAGAGATGTCACCACCGCTGCCACCACGAAGCCTTCCCAGATTCTCCCTGCCTAGGCCTCCTCCACCTGCGCTGGCCTCAGGGGCAGATGCGCTGTAAATGAGTGTGGCTGAAGCAGCAGGGTCCTCGCCTCGTCCCCAAGGTTGTATCTGTGATTCCCTCAGATCCTGCTTCAGACTCCACATAGCCAGTCCCACCCAGCTCTCTGGCCACCCAACCTGAAGTTCCAGAGCACCCCTCCCTCAAACAGACCTTTTCTCAGGACCCTGGTCAGAGGTGGCCCAGAGATGGGAGTGTCTATAGCCACAGCGCCTGTCCCCTGGCCTCACAGGCCCCTCCTACGAGGATAGCCAGGCCTGCCCAGTGGCTCAGAGGCCACCTGCCCAGCTCAAATCTCCTTTGCTTTTGCCTCTCTTACCCCCACCACCCCTGAGGCCTTGAGTCACATTTGGGGCCCACAACCCAAATGTTAGTCAGTCAGAGAGGCCTGAGTTCAAATTCCGGTCTCATGCCTGGTGGCTGTGGGTCCTGGGAGTGTCACCAGCCCCTTCTCTTGAAAGGACTTGCCCAGCACATAAGATGGTTCACACAGAGCTCACCTTGTCTTGCCTAGCACCGGGGTCCAGCATGACCCTGTGACTTGCACACTGACCCGCTACCTTGGCTGGGCTGAGAGCTCCCACACCGTGGAAAGCACGCGCACCTTCCTGCCCCTCCCCAGGCTCCTGCACGGCTCTGCAGACCCTCCCAGCACCTGCTGCCTGGGCTGGGTGTCCACGGACGCAGTCACTGAGGGGTGTTGGCGTCTCCCCATGTTCCCCTAAGTGGACTTCTGGACCCTTCAGAGCTGGAACCCTCTTACCTGGACCCTGTTTTGATTCCTGAGTTTTGGGGGTCGCTGAGCTCTCGGGGCTGCCCCCACCTGGCCTTTCCCAGAAGCCTGCGCTCTGGCTCCCATTCTTTGCTTTTTGTTTTTTGCTTTGGTTTTGGAACCAGAAATCGAACTCAGGATCTCACGCTTGCCAGGCAGGCACTGCGGCTCCTGTCCTGACTCCAGGTGAAAGAGAAAGAAAGTTGCGGTGGGAGGGTGTGGGGCTGGGGTTGGGCCAGGGCAAGCAGGGACCCGTGGTTGCCTTGGGCTGAGAAGGGGCTTGTGGGGGGGGCTCTGTTAGCATCACGAAGTCCTCCTGTGCCCTTGGGGACGGCACAGTGCAGTGTAGGAAGCTAGAGCTCTGCCCTCACGCTGTCTGGCCCACGTCTTGGTTGGCTGTGTGGTCAGGGCAAGTTACTGGACTTCACTGAGCCTTAGACTCCCGTTGGAGTCCCCACATGGGAAACGTGGGGACGAGACAGTGAGAGGCCCACACAGCTCTGCCCTCAAACAGGCTTTCCTCGAAGCACTGGCTCATCTGTCCTCACTGCAGCAGTGCCGGGGCCAGCTGTTTGTTGGCCCAGTCCCAGGCCCATGCTAGAAGCAACTCTGTCCTGGTATAAAGGGTGCTGGGTGCTGAAGAACTGGTCAGTTTAGCCAAATGTCTGGGGACAGATGGGGTCTGGTGACAGGTGCTGAGCACCCACTCTGCACTGGCAGGGGCACAACCCTGAATGAGGTGTCACAGGCCTATCCGAGGTGCCCAGAGGATGCAGTGATCCCCGTGTTGCCTTGTTAAGGCCAGAAGGCCTGGCCAAGGGTGGAGGACAAAGGTCATGCTAGGGTGGGCACCGGAAGCCGCAGCCGCTAGGTGTGAGATGGGGGTTATGTGGGTGCCAGACTGCATCTCAGAATGTCCTCCGGTTGGTGTGAGGGTCCCTCAGTGACTCTTTAAGTCAGTCATCAAACACTTCCCAGCATACCTCTAGTCCTTGCATTATGGTGTAGCTGTTAAAAGAGAACATGAAAGTAGAAGGGAGACTATTAAGAGGAGGGAGATTTTGTGGGGGGGAAACGAGGGTAGTAGGCGTGAAAATGATCTAAGTATGTTATATGCATGTACGAATACGGCTAAACAAAACACACTGTTCTGTAGAAAGAATACACAGGTGGGGGTGCACCAGGATCAAGGTCTTGGTTCTCACTTCTTAGCTCTGGAGATGTGGATTCCTCTCCCAACTTTTGAGCTCTTCGGGAGAGGGAGCCCGGAGCATGCTAGAGCGGGCTCCACTGCGAGAGGGCACAGAGTGACCGCGCAGGCGCACCGAGTACGCATCCGCGAAGCGCAGGGAGACCCGGAGCAGATGCGGCCTGGGATAAGACCCTCCTGGTCCAGACCTATCTATTCTGGCTGCGATCAGTGTCTCTGACGAGCAGCAGGTGGCGCTCCTGGCCTGGCCAAAGATTCTGCACCCTCTGCACAGCCCCCGGGACGTCGTGGAATTGCCCTGTTGTTTCCCAAGTCTCAGAGCAGCCAGCGACCTTTGAAGAAAGGCCATGCTCGCTGCCTACCTTACGCATGGAGACCATCCTTGTGGTGTCCCTGCTAGATAGTTCTCTGAGCCTTGCTCACCTCCCAGGACAGGGTGCTCATTAGTTATTACAATAGCCCATGCCGGCTGTGGCTGACTCCAGCTGTTCCAAAGTCGTTCTATGCACCAACTGACACCAACTGGCTCTTACAATCTCAATCCAACCCTGTGTCTCTCTGGGAGCTTCTCAGAACCACTCTGTCGCCCGGGATCTGCTCAGCCTGTCTGCAAGGTAACTTTATTCCCACATCTGTGTCCCTCCCTTTGTAAGTATCATGCCAGCCACCTCTGTCAAACCCACAGGGTGCCAGGGTCACACACTATAACCATATTACAGTTGGGAAACAGGCTCAGAGAGGTCAAGTCACGCTTATGTAATACAGCATATAAATGGCAGTGGTGGGATTTAAATAATCCAGAGTCCGAGTTCTTTGCTTCCAAACTGTGCTACCTCAACTAAAACCAGGGCCCCATTGCCGGTCCCATAGCCTTTCCTCTCATATCTATCTATGCAGGGTGCTCACGGGTCCAAATTCCAAAAGATTTGGGATGGGATTTCCAAAGGCTGGGATCTCAGAGTTCCTAGGGATTTCTGAAGAGCAGAGTTGCGAGGTCACCCCACGTCCCTCTGAGATGCCTTGCCACAGGGCAGTAAGGCTGGCCTTACATGGGCTTCAGCGCTGGGCTCTTTCCAGTGAGCCCCTTCAGTACAGCTCCATCCTAGGCTAAGATCACCTTTGTCCTGGAACACTGCAGGCCAAATCAGGCTCCCCTGAGACCCGCAGACCATGGCTGTGCCCCCAGGCCCAGCTTCCTTCTTGCCTGTCCCATCTGCACCCCTGTCCTTTCACTCCGGTTTCAACTGAGCTGGCCATGGAGTCACAGGGACTACAGAGGAAAGTGGCAAGAGGCAGACGTCTAGCTCGCCGCCTGTAACCTTTCCTGTCCTGAGCTGTTTCTTCATCAAAGAAGCATAGGCATTGGCACACCAACCCCCTGGGGTTCCTGCGAGCAGAGTGGGGAAACTGAGGAAAGCCTTTGGCCGATGGCATGGATTTAATACTCACTCCTCCCCGTCTACCTCCAAACCCCTGGGCGTAGGTGAGTTGAGGGTCATAAGAAACACACCATTGGTTCTGCAAATTTGTATGAAGCACCCACTGCATGCCAGGATGGGCCAGTGCTAGGACACAGGGGACATTGGGGATTAACCATAGTAGCCCCATCCCCGCCCTCCTGGGGCTTAGGTGCCAGTGGGGGATGCCAAATAAGTAGGGATAATGCAGAGCGTGTCCGGTGGAGGAAGAAGCAGAGGAACTGGGTAATCAGACGCTGGGGCTGTGGATGGCCTCCACTGCATCCGAGGAATCCGAGTCTCAGAAAATCCGAGGCGCTAGCTAGCCTGGGGAAGCAAGTGTACTTCAGGACTGCCACCGTGTTGTCTGCAGATCCATGGTATCGGCATCTATCCCCTGCTGAATGGGGAAACTGAGGCCCTGAGAGGGCCAGGCCTAACCCTTCCACATCCCGGAGACCGGAAAGGGGCCTTGGGATGACGTCGGGCCCATTCGGTAGGCCGGCTGGGGGCGTGAGGGCGGCGATGGGAGCCCCAGAGGAGGCTCCTGTGATACCCACGCGACCCACCGGAACGGGTCCGGGCCGGTGGCCCGGTCTTGTGCGCGCGCCTGGGCGGGCCGAGGAGGTGCGTGTGGTGAGACCTCGCGCGCCGCTGCGGGCCGGGGCGCCGGGCGGGGGTCGGGCGGGCCGGGGCGCCGGGCGGGGGTCGAGCGGGGCGGGGCGGCGCGAGCTCCTCCCTCCCCTCCCGCCCCGCTCCGGCCCGCCCCGCTCCCGGGCCCGCCCTCCGCGCTGGGGCCGGCGGCGGCGGCGCACGCTTCCTGCGGGCGCGGCTGCTGTGGGCGCGGAGCCGGAGCGAGGCGGAGCCGGCCGCGCAGCCGTGCCGAGCCGAACCGAACCGAGCCGCGCCGCGCGTCGCCCACCGCCGCCGAGCAGCCGCCCGCGCCGGGAACAAAGGCCCCGCCGCCGCTGCCGCCGCCATGAAGCCCGGGCCGCCGCACCGCGCCGGGGCCGCCCACGGGGCAGGCGCCGGGGCCGGGACAGCAAACGCGCCTGGGGCCCGCGGGCTGCTGCTGCCGCCGCTGCTGCTGCTGCTGCTGGCCGGGCGCGCCGCGGGGGTGAGTGCGGCGGGGACCCCGTCCCCCGAGATCCCGTCCCGCCCCCGGGACCCCGCCGGGACCTGCACTCCGCTCCCCGGACCCCCCGCCCCGCCCGCGCGCTGGCTCTGGTCCGGAGGCCACCCCGCCGCCGGGCGCCTTTGAAGGGCTCGTCGGCTCTCCCTCCTGGGACCCCTCCCCAGAAGGACAGATCCGGGGTACGGGGAATGAGCACGATCCCCTGTCCCCGCGGCCGGGTGAAGTGGCTCACTGGGGGCGGCGCGGGGTCCCCGGCCTAGCCCGAGGGGCGCGGGCATGGCGTTAGCGCGCGGCTGGGGGGCGCTGGCGCCCACAGGCTGGGTGTGCTGGGGGCCCCGCCTCGTGGGTGTGCCCGCACCGGACCACTCGCAGGGCATCGCGGCCGAAGACCCTGCTTGGGGAGGGTGTGCGTCTGGCTTCTCCCAGGGTCGCTTCCCCCCAAGCCACACGCAGGGCAGTGGTGGCTCAGAATGGGGACGCAGAGGGCGGTTTGGTGAAGGTGACCTGTGGGGAGGACGAGGGTCGCCCTATGTGTGTGCTTCCGCCTCGGTGAGGGCCTGGGTCTGGAGGGGGTGAAGGTTTGCCCAACAAATGCGTGGGTGCCACCATCCCCCCCGAGTGGGTGGGTGAAGGAGACCCATTGTGCGTGGCGTATACCAGTGCTTGGCTGGGCCACCGTGGCCACGGCCATGTGTACCTGCAGGGGAGTAGGGCGCGAGTGGGAAAGACCTCTGGTGGGCGTGTGCCAGACTTGAGAGTGCGCGTGCATTGCACAGTTACCCTGAACACGGGGTGGAGACCTTGGAGAGGGCCACGTGTGTGCAGGTAGAGGTGGTGTGTGAGATGACCCCTGAATGTCCCTTTGAGTGACCATAGCGGCTGTGGGGTTGAGCGTGGCCCCGGCTCCATCTGGGAGTGGGAGGAAAGGGTGGAGGAACCATGAGCCCCCCCGTGAGGGACGTGGGTCCCAGTGAGTTCTTTGTGGGCTCTTGTCCAGACCCGGGCATGGGTGGGCGGGGGTTTCTAGTTCCAGCCGACTCGTCGGGTTCTGGGAGCAGTGCTGCTCCCCATCCCCCGCGCTGAAAAGGAGCTGGGCCTGTCAGGCATTGCCAGGTGCCCACGCTGCCCCTGCCTGTCCCTTTCCGCTTAGAGCCGAGTGGCAGGAGGCGGGAAGACAGGCAGGGCTCCAAGGATTCTTCAGGGACCAACAGGTTCCCAGTGAGCCTCATGGTGTGCGGGTGTGGGTGTGAGGAGCCCGGTGATCCCACCCTCATGCTCGTTCTGCAGGTGGGGTGAGGGAAGAGGTCCCTGGGAGGCAGTAGAGACCCACCCACTGTAGCAGCAGGGCTCATTTTCTCAGTGCTTTCTGGAAATCGTCAAAACCAGAGACTTGGGATTCACAGTCTTGGGTTCAAATCACCCGCTACCACTGCCCCTTCCTGGTGTGATCTTGGGCACGTGGTGCCACTTCTCTGAGGCTGGGACCTCCCTCTGTGAAATGGGGTTAGTGACAGCCTCCTCTGAGGGAGCAGGTTACATGCCACGTGCAGGGAATGTTGCGTGGGGGAGTGAAGGGAAAGGGGCTCAGGACAAAATGCTGGAGAGTTGGAAGCCCTGTGGGCATCGGCCCTGGGCAAGTCACTGGCCGTGCTGAACCACTGTCCCCTATCCATGAAGCATGCCAGCAGTTACCCGCCCTCATGAGGTGGTGAAAGGAATTAAAGACCTTTTAAGGGCCTGGCACACAGTAGGGTCTCAGCAGGGCAGGGTGGCCCTGCAGCTGGGGAGGAGGCAGGGCTCAGACCCAGGGGCGGCTGGCAGATTAAGCAATCTCCCCACCTCAGGGAAAGCGCTGGGCTTTGGGGAGAGGACAGGCTGCAGGGGGTAGAGCACCGTGTCCCTCGGGCTGCCCCTCTTCCCCGCGCTCAGGCTGTAAGGAAGGACGGCAGCTTTCTGTGCTCCTGTGGCCTGGGAAGCAGAGGTTGTGGGTGGGGCTGGGTGCCAGCAGAGGAGAGGGTGACGCCTGCCGAGCGGGCGCACGGGGACTGAGGCCACGCTGGCACCCAGTCAGGTTCTCCGGGAGTGGCCTCTGTGGAGGGTCCTCTAAGGGCATAGGGGATGAGTGGTGGCTGGCTCAGGGCAGCAGAGGAACAGGATGACCTGGGTCTGCCCACCAGCCTGAGAAGCGTGGGGGATGGCAGGTCTCATTCATGCTGTGGGTGGGCTATTGGGGTGTGTGTGTGTGTGTGTGTGTGTGTGTGTGTGTGTGTGTGTGTCCATCTGTCCTGGAGTCTGGGGAATCCTGTCTCCTGAGAGACCAGGTGACTTCCTGAGAGACATCTGCCTTTAGGGCCACCTCAGCTTCTATATATTACCAGGATGGCTTGGAGTAGGGGGATCCTGAAAATTTTAGCTTTTGAAACATTCTTTATAAAAGCCTAGGTTTGGAAGAGATCTTAGGTGTCACGCACTTACTTGAGTGCTTTCAGGGGCGGAAGACCACTCATTTGTGGCCATGTGATCTTGTGAAAGCTATTTAACATCTCCCCTTTAGCTTCCACCTGTGTGAAACGGGGTAGGTAGCGTGAAAGGGGAAAGCTTTTAGCACAGCAGCACCTGACAAATGCTAAGGCTCCACAAATGTTGCACTCTTGCTCTTACTGAGCTGCCATCTGCGACTGGGAGGGGCAGAGGTGGGCAGTGGAAGGCAAGCTCCTGCCCCCGCCCCACCTCCCTGTTTCAGTGCTGAGGACCCCTGATTTTGCTGCTCCCCTCTACTGTGGCTGACTCACTATAAAAATGAAAAATGCAAGATCCCTAGGCTGTTCCAGGCCAGGCCCTAGGGTGAGCAGAATCCTCTCCAGCAGCTGGGGGAGCTCGCAGAGACTCCGAAGGGGCGTGCACTCTTACCTCCCAGGGAAGAGTGACTGCTGATCTTGTGATGTCTCAGGATCCTCTTCAGAGCAACAGGGACAGTCACAGTGGCTGCCACAGGGATGCGAGAGGAAACGAGCCCCTTGGAGACTCTGAGCTGTGGAGAGATAGTACCTTTCTAAGAGGGACCCTGGGGGGCTCAGGGAAGGCTTCCTGGAGCAGGAGGTCTTTGAGCTGAGTGCTGAGAGTGGTCACCACGGGCCAGTAAGCAAGGTGTAGCCTGCTCTGGCCCCCAGCCCTGCTCCCTGTCAACTGGGGACACGCATTTCACTTACAGGGAGGCGACCTGTCGTCATGCCCAAGACACCCCTGCTCCACTTCTTTGAGGGCTCAATAACCCACATAGCAGCTAGTACCCCGGGCTCGCCCACCAAGCGTGCCTGTGGTTTGGTGTTTAGTCTTTATGAGGTCTAATGAAGCAGGGCTTAACTGACCTGTTTTACAGAGAAATGGGAGCACAGAGCAGTTAAGTGACTTGTTCAGAGTCACACAGCCAAGTAGGACAACTGGGTCAAGCCAGGGCCTGGCAGGCTAATAGGAGGGACTGTGGTCTTTTTTTTTTTTTTTTTTTTTTCCGGGACCGGGGATCGAACTCAGGGCCCTAGTGCTCAGCGGCAAGCACTTAGCCCACTGAGCTGTACCTCCAGCCCGAAGGGGCTGTGGTCTTAATTCTATGCCTTCTTGCTGTGTGATCTTCCCAGTGTACTTCACCACCTCTTTGGTCCTCCCTACCCTCAAATTATGCCCATATTTGCTTCTGTTTAAGTGTCTGTCTTCCCAGGCGAGTGCCATATCTTTTTCTCCTGTAATTCTCTCATAGCCATGGAGTTGCCAGTGGGGGAGGGGACGTGCTTTGCTATCTAAAGCAGGAGCCACTCTGAGGGCACCAGGGAGGGCCTGGAGGTGCTCTGCAAACTGAAGGGCTGCGGACCAGATCACGTGTGTGAGGAGCTTGTGTCAGGGGTCTGTGGTCAAGCACAGGAGAGGGGAGATGTCTGGAATCTCAGGATGGGAGGAGTCCAAGCAGCCACCGTCCTCTTGGTGCCACCTGAGTTGGGGTCACGCTGCTGAGGTGACCTGGCCTAACCCTGCCCCACAGTGCTGACCCCGCAGCACTTCAGATTCACCAGCCCCGCAGTGAGTGAGATGGGTGGGGCTGACGTGGCAGGGTCCCCCAACAGCCCGAGTGTTGTCACAGTGCTTTCCTGCTAGACCGGGGAGCTTCCTAGGGTGCACATTCACCGAGCCCCAGGAACCCCTCGGAGCCTGGCTGGGAATGCAATGCTTCTCAGGGTGAAGGAAGGAAGGAAAGAAGCCACGGCTGTGGGCATGGCAGGGGACAGTGAGGCTGGCACGGGCCTGTGGGGTCCAGGGGGTGTGCCCTGGGCTGGGAGGTGCCAGGGTTGCTGTGAGGGGCTGGCCTGTGGTCTGAGCACCCTGGTGCTGCCACCACCATGTCTGGCTGGGACAGAGAAGCTGTGGCTCTGGGCTTCAGCCCAGCTTCTGAGAGCCCTATGATTTTGTGTCTGGGGGCAGGGAGGCCAGAGCCCGGAGTTTCCTGAGGCCTGTCCCATTGCTCCTGCGTCCCTTCCAGACCCCATGAGCGTGGTAGTGGTCTTGGTCTCGGCTGCCCCTGGATCGCCTGGTTTGTCTTGCCAGCCCCTTCAGACCTCTGTCCCTCACAGCACTCTGCCCCACCCTGGGGACATCAGGCTGGCTCCCCATAAACATGTTTTGACGGAGCCCCCGCCCCCTTCCTTGGCTCCCAGCTTCCCAAGAGGCTGTGTAGCCTTCACTTCCCGCCCTCCATCCAGAGCAGGCCCTGGCCAGAGGGGCAGCTGGTCCCCTCCCCCACTACCAGGCCCAGTCTGAGAGCCAAACAGGAAGCTGCGATTACAGGGGGAGTCTGAGCAGCCGTGGCTGAGGGCCCAGCTGTGGGATTGGGGGCGGTTACAAATGCTGTAGCCTCTTTCCTACCTGGTTGCTGAGGGTGGAGGGCCAAGAATACCTATGCTGGCCTTTTCTTACCAAGTGGAAAGGGTTCGACAACACCCATTGCCTGACCTGGCTGACACTTGCCTTCTTCCCACCCCTGGGTTCTCTTAGGCCTTGGTGCTATGTCCAGAGCTCACCAAGTCTGAGGGTGCAGCTTGAAGCCAGAGTGGGGACCCTGGAGCCAACTAATCCAGCAAGTTTACTTAACCTCTCTGAGCCTCAGTTTCCTCTCCTTTAAAATGGGGCCTCAAGGTTGTTTTGGAATTAGTAATTTGAAGTAATAAAGTAAATGAAATAATTAGAGAGTGGGATGTGGCTGCAGATTTTGTTTCTTCTACTTACCTGCCTTGGCTTTTGCTTTTTCCTGTGCCTTTCTTGGTCTTACTGAGAAATTGCTCTTTGGGGACAGGGGTAGGGTTTTCCTTCAGAGAGTGTGGGGACTAAGTCTGGATGATCAGGGATGACCCAAAGCTGAGCTCTGGCCTGGGACTATGCTGAGAGGGAGGGCTTAGTCCTCCCAGCTGGAGCCAGCAGGCCTCAGGCCAGAGTAGAGGACACACTTTCCAGGGTCTCGTGGTGCTGAGTTGGCAGGGAGCTTGATTCTCCTGAGCTGTTGAGCAGCCTGCAGTCCAGACTAAGGGCAGGGGGCTGGAGCTGCTGCTTCTTGGCCCTTCCTTTCCTGAGCTCCAGGAAGATAGCAGGAACCCAGGCTTGGTGGCACCATGGCTGCTTGCTGTTGTCCGCCCACGCCCTGCCTGAGAAGGGGTGCTGATGTTATCAAAGGTCTCAGGAGGGGGGCTTTGAGAGAGGGTCAGTCCTCAGCCTGCCACCCCCCAGGTTATGGTCTGACCTCGCTCAAGGATCAGGGGTGGTTCTGCAGTCCCAGGTGTCTCCCAGAGCCTTCTGACTGCTCTTGGAAGCTGGCAGACTTTCTGGTATTCAGAGGCAGATTCAGAGATGTTAAGCCACCTGCCAAAGCTCACACAGCCAGGAAGAGGTAGAGCTGGTGTTCGGGTGCCTTCTCCCCTACTGTGGCATTCTCTCTGCCCTCTTGCTGGTCTTTCCTGACATGAATGAACCTGGCAACAGCGCAGCCTGAGACCTTTGTCCTGGCTCTGGGGTGGGCTATGGGCCTCTAGGCTGTCTCTGCAGTATTGCTTGACTGGGGTCGAATTGCCCCAGCTCCCCAGAGCTTTCTGCCCTGTCAACCTGCACTGGCAGGTAGGTTCCCCATCCATCCTCCCCTCTTCCCCTCCCACCAGCCTAGACTTTATTGAGAGTAATTTAGAATCAATCACCAGCAGGATCTGGGAAGTCTAATTGCAGCAAACTGATTGCCAATTAGATCGCTGGCACCAGGGTGCTGTGGGCGCTCCTCGGCCCTGGCCTGGGAGGCTTGGGGGGTTGGGGAGTGGGTAAGCTGGTGCTCTTGGAGCAGAAGAGCCACCGCTCTGGGTCTTTGGTGGAGCCCATGTTCTGGTCCCCTCTCCAGGGCCCACACAGGGGTGGGAGCCAGTCTCTCCTCATGGCTCCCCACCACATACGTGTTCACTGCCCCTGCTTGGCTGCCCCTGGGGTCTGCAGCTGCTCCCTGCCCTCTAGGTGCTCCTCATGTCATGGAGACAGACCTGCACAGGACAGTGAGAGCAACGGCCAGGGCATATCGAGTTCATACTGTGTGCCAGGCGCTCTTCTCAGCGTACCACGTGCCCCAGCCCAGTTATTCCCCACCGGATCCTACAGGGACCTGAGTGCCAGCAGGTCAGGAGTGTGTCCAAGGTGAGCGCTCGTTCCTGGGTATCAGGTGGTAGAACAGAGCTCCTGCCTGGAGCCTGATTCTTGACTGACTGCTGAGCTCACTCTGCAGTCCCTTATTGAGCACCTGCTGTTGCTGGGTCCTGTGGGTCTTTCTGGGCTGTGCTGGCTGGGGAGGTGTGGGTGCAGCAGTTGTGTGGTACAGATGGAGGGAAGAGGTTCCCCATCTCCTCTTCTGGGGGTGGGGCCCCAGCTCTGCCCTCCAAGTGGAGAGAACTTGGCAGGTGACCCTTGACTGAGCCTCTGTCTCCTCTGAAATGCTGCTGATGACTGCTGGCTGTGTGGAGTAGTGTTGGAGGGGTAGAGGTAGTTCACTAGTTGGCAGCTAGTTAAAAGGGAGGTGCTGCTGGATGGGAACTTGTAATGACTATACTTTTCCCGGGATTGTTGTGTCTCCGAGGGGAACCTGGCCCTGGCTTGTCAAATGATAACCTTCTCCTACCTCTTCAACTTCCATATCTGGGAAGTGGGGAGAAGGTTTGGAGTGACCCAGGGTCCATGCAGGCTTCACATTTGAGGAACTACTGGTAGGACCAGAGGCCAGAGAGGCAGGCCCTGACCTTGAGTGGCCCTGTGTGGGATGAACGCAGGCCAACTCCCTTTGCATGGTCCGGGTGGGGTTCCTCTTGGGCCAGGGCAGGAGGGGGCCTTTTCTTTGCCTGTGATGCTGAGCACCACCTCCGTTTCTGACCCCTGATGCATGATTGGTCAAGTCCAGGCCATCTGGGGCCTGGGCCTTGAGTCTGGTTTCTGGGGCAAAGGAAGAGGTGTGGGTGGGAAGGGAGACCAGTGCCTGTGCCCGTGGCCCCACCCTGCTGCCAGTCTCGGGCCGGTGTCCTGATACCGCCTTTGGGTCTGGCATGTGCTGGGCTCCATTTCTGATCTCAGGAAGCTCCCAGTCAGGGAGTCAAGGAAGTGATGGGTTGGTCCTGACTCCGTGGAGGAGGTGACCTTAGGCCAGGATGGGTGGCTGCATATTGACAGGCAGTGGGACCTGGGTGGGCAAAGATGCAGACGTGGGGAGGGTCGTGGTGCATTAGGGAAGTAAAGTGTGGTTGGAAGCAACAGCTCCCAGCTGGAGGAGGGTGTGCATGTGGAGAGGGGAGTGCATCTCCTTTAGGGGTGCCAGGGTTCCTGCTGTGGGAAGTGCTTTTTCTGATGAGTGTGTCATTTTGCATATTTAATAGTTATATACCCAGCATTTCTTGGGGCCCTCCTTGTCTTTGACCTGGGGTGTTCTGGGGCTGAAGAGTTTCCACACGGAAGCCCCTAGGGCATGGAGGCAACCCCAGGGGCTCCCAGGAGTGACTGAGACCAAGGCATTTGTGTCCTGTCCTGCAGGGGGAGGCGGAGGGGACTGTGGATACTTTGCCAAATGCCTCGTGTGTGAAAATTCACTTAATCCTTACAAGAGCACCACAAGAGAGATAGTAGTATTATCTTTATTTTATAAAAGAGGAAATGGAACTACAGAGAGGTGAAGTAACTTGTCCAAGGTCACAGAGCTAGTAGGTAGCACAGGTAGGGTTGGAACCCAAATAATGTGACCCCCCTGTGGCCCATCTAGGGGATAAACCCAGCTCCTTGCCACCTCATGTATAGGAAACCATAAAGTACGGAGCCCCTGAGAGGAGGAATGTGAGGCCAGACAGATCTTGGGTGCTTGTGGCCACTGTTGAGGAGGCCTTAACCCCAGCCCCAGGCTCTTGGCTTCTATCTGTTCTCTACCACTGGTTTTCTATCTGTATTGAGCCTGGACTGAGGCTGGCCCAGGCGAGGGGAAGATCAGAGGAGTGGAGGTCATTTCTGCTTGAAGGGCCTTGGAAATACTCTTGCCTACATTGTCCGTTGGGACCGAGACCAACGCGTTGATCTCAAGTCACAGTGTCTTCTGAGATCCTGTTGCCCCTTCTTATTTTGTATTTGGAGAAGCTGGAGCTCAGAGAGGCATAATGCCTTGCCCAAAGGTCTGGTGTCCCTTCCCTCACCCTCACCCATAGCAAGTTGGTGGCTGAGCTAGGACTAGAAATTCCATCTCCCGAGTCCCGGGTAAGGCACCACCCAGGCCTGGTGCCTGTGCTGTGTTTCTGCTTTTTACCCGTCTCTCCTCTGCTCACAGTGCAGGCCCAGCTCTGCCTCCTGCCTCCTAGAAGCTGTCCCTGATGGCCCCAGCGGTCTCTGTGCCCGATTCTCTATGCAGATTTCTTCCTGTCATTGTATTCCGTGCGCTTCTCCAGCCTCGTTCCTTGGCCGTTACATCCACATGGCTACCACCCAAGTCCCCAGACACGGAGCACGCCAGTCTTTCTTTTCCTTACGCCTCATGTGCTTTCCCTTCACTATGGACTGTTTCCTTCCTTTCTTGTAAACTCGTACCCATCCTCCAGATCCTGGCCCTGATGTCCCCTCTTCCCAGCTCCCAAGCGGACGGGGCTCTTTCTTCTGTTCTTCCTTCTAGATGCTGCATCTCGCCTGACCTGTTGGGACACCTTGTTAAGCCCCAGTTGTGAGCATTGCTTCCCTGGATATGGCTCCCCAAGGGGTGACCTTGTTACCTCCCTGGAGCCCTCACTTGGAGACATTGTTGCAGCTGCTGGTCCCCCTTACATCATCTCCCAGCTCAAGCCTCACCCTTGCTACTTTGATTCATTCCTCCAAATTCTGACATCGCTACATTGTTTCTTTTCCTTGCTTTCACACATCCCGTCTGTTTTATTTCTAGTTCTCCCCATTGTCACACCTAGTCCCTTCTCCCCGGCCCCCTGCTCACGTGACCTCAGGCTGGGGAGCAGAGGAAGGTAGAGCAGGCGTGAGGGGGTGCAGCCACACAGCTTGGGCAGGCTGCGGAGGTGTAGGGCAGGGAAGGGCTCTGGCTGGGCTCCTCTCTGGAGGGCGGTCTCTCAGCTCTGGCCGCTGAGGTGCGGTCACTCGGGGATCTTACCCCCCACCCCTGAGCTCCCTCCTGCCCACCGCTGCCTCCTCCCCAGCTTTGCCTTTAGCTCCTCGCCCTCCCCCCTGGCTCCCCGGCTTCTCTGCCCCCTCTGCCCCATTCCCAGGGCCCTCTGTCTTCCTCCCTCCCTCCCTGGCTGCGACTCAGTTGGGGGCCAGGGGTCTCAAGGGCTGGGGGGTAGTTGGAGCTGGCCTAGGGCACTTCTTTAGTGTCTCGCCCTGTGGGTCCGAAAGTCCCAACTTCCTTACCCCTGCCCTGCCCTGCTCCCCAGAAGCGGATTTTCAGACAAAGGGAGTGCAAGTCAGTCCTGGCTTTGCTCGGAGATGAGGAAACTGAACCTAAAGACAGTGTGGCTGAGTAGATCACAAAGCAGTGTGGGGGGGGGTTTCCTGTGCATCCCCTGGGAGCTGAGCCTGTGCCCAGCTGAGTCCTGTCTTCATGTGAGGTGGGGAACAGGAGGCTGGGGACAATCTCAGACCCAGCGGGGCCTGCAGTCCTGTGTCCGGGCTGTGGCTCAGCTGGTACTCCTTTTCCATACGTAGCTGTGGTTGTGTTCATGAGGACACAGGGCCGGGTGAGGGCTGGGCTGTGTCCCACACTCACGTGCACGGGTGTGTTGCTGGGCACCTGTATGGATGTGTGGGGGCCCCAGTGTCTGTGTAGGAGAGCGTGTTTGCGGCTTGCATTGGGAGATCTGAGTCCCCAGCTACTGTCCCTCCCCTCACCCAGCCACAGGGCCTGCAGGCAGTTGTAGCTCTGGGAGGGATCTGAACTACCAGGAACGTGTTCGTCCTTAATCCTGGTTCTTAATCCCAGGGTCTAGAGAGCCCGGGCCAGAGGGGCAGCCGGTCATCTGGCCTCCTTAGAGGTGATTAAGACAAGGGCGGGGGTGTGCGGGCAGAGGGATGAGGAGCTTTGTCTGCCTAACCTCCGGGCACGCTCCAGCCCTAACCCCCAAACCCAGCCTTGGTTCCTTCCGTGATTTGGTTCTATGTAATTTACTAAATCTGGATGTGTCTGTGCTGAGGGCAGGAGAGAGGGTGTGGCTGTGTGTTCCAGAGAGGAAAGTGAGTGTTGGGGTGAGAGAGGCCAGTGGAGGCCGGTCTGCACTTAACCGCACCTGATGCCAGCCCCGGGGGATCTCTTCAGCCTGGAGAGGCTTGTTGTGTGCTAGGAGGGACATTTCTAATGAAGCAGGAACATGAGGCTCAACCAGGAAATACCGAATTTGGGCCCTGAGCAGGAGCAGTGGTCACTAGGGACAAGGTTGGGATGGTGACCATCCACAGGGAGGGGAGGCCTGAGGTGTCTATGGAAGGTGTTGGCTCTTGGGGTGCATGGGGACATTGTGGGTTGTCACCAGAGAGGGGGTGCTGCTGGCATTTGCAAAGCAGGAGTCATGGCTGTCATGTGTGTCATCACGCACAGGACACTCCTACTGGGGAATCTTCCTGCCCAGGCGTGGGGCTGCTGTTGATGGGTGCTGCTGGGGTGAGGTGAGGCTCAGTGATGTGGGAGGGTCAGTGTGGACTGCTGCTCCAGGGTGCCTGTCTCTGGCATGCTGAGGGAGGGAGTAGCGTCCCGTTCTACTCTGGATGCCCAGTGTGCAGGTCCCACCCTGCTCCTCTGCCTCAGCACCCCACGTTGGTGTGGACATACGTGTCCAAGGGACAGCTGTAAAAAATGGTGATAAGAGGGTGTTTTGGGCATCATACGCCCAGTCCACTTGAGTCTTGGCTTGTGAACTGGGTGACCTTGGGCTGCTCATTGTGCCTGTGTTGAGCTCTGAGCCTGTATCGTCCTCTATAAGTGCAGTGGTCCCCATGGCTTTCTAGGGGGTTGCAAGGTTTGGGGCTTAGGGGGCCCAGGGCCTAGCACACTGCAGTGCCCACAAGCTGTGACTGGCGTGGCAGTGTGGGGCCATGCTAATGAGAGATGGCCGTCATCACCCCGTCACTGTGTGGGAGCTTAGGGCAAAGACTGTCCTGGCCACGAACCCTTGCTATATGCAGTGTGGAGTCTGATTTTTCAAGCCCAGTGCTTCTTTCATAAACCTTTCTTCCACAGAGCTGAGCCTTGGGCCAGCCTCTCTTGGACTCACTGCACCCGCCAGGCTGGGGCTGGAGGGCAGCCTGGGTCGAGGGTTGGTCTTGCCTTAATACAGCTCCATAGGGAAGGGGCCAGAAACTGGTGTGAGATTGGTGAGGGTCACATGTCAGAGGCTGGGCCTTCCAGCGGGACCTGGGGCAGGTCTGGGAGGGATTCCTGGTAGAGGGATGTGTTGGCCTTGTTCCATGGAGGCAGAGCATTCAGGTCCCTGAGGACCCAGTGGGCATGAGACTCTGAGCCCAGTGGGGCAGCTGGATGTCTGGGAGGGGCCCTGGGTTTTCTCTGGCTCCCTACACCGATCTTGGGCTGAAGGGTTTCTTGGCCTCTCCTCCTCAATCCATGTGGCCCCTGCATTGCAGTCTGAGCTGTGAGACTGTGAGGTCACCTCGTCTCTTCTCCATGACAGTGTGGGGAACTTGGCCAGGGAAAGAGAGACTTGGCCAAGCAGTGGGACCCAGGAGGAAGGTGTTAGGCTTTGCACCTGAGCCAGCCTGTGGGGGAGGGAACGGGACCCGAGCACCTGCCAGACAAAAGCCTGGCAGCTCAGGCCTAGGCCCAGCTCCCAGACAGACGGGTCTGCGTGTAGAGAATGAGAACGGAAACCAGCCTGGGGCTTGGCAGCTGCCAGCTGGCCTGGGTGGCAGCTGGTGCCTGGGAGCCAAGTGGAGGTGGGGCAGGGGGTAAGAGGTGGGCCCTGGACCCAGTAGTATAGGGGTGTCTGTCCTCAAGGCTACCCTAGACAGCCACAGGGAGACACGGTGGATGGACCTGCATTTGAGCCCTCTGCCCCCTCCTTGGCAGGGACTACCTACCAGAGGCAGCCAGCAGGCAGCCACATGGGCACACCAGAGCCCGGTGAGGGCTGCGGCTGGGAAACAGGTCTGGGGTGGGGATGGCCGCCAGCTCCTGTCTGGGGTTGCCGCCCTTCCTCTGGGTTCCTCTCAAGACTGGGCTGAGGCTGTCCCTTCAGTGGCCCCACCTGGCAAAGTGGCCTTTGGCAAGCACAGAGGAGGCTGTTCCGAACTGGGTCTCACCCCACCCCCCACCCCCCAGGGCTGTGGAGAGAATGCTAGTCCGTCCCAAGGTGGGGGTCCTGGCCTCAGGTAAGGGGAGCTTGAGTTGGGCAGCCGGGACAAGACAGAGGTGTCTGGATATGGAGCACTGGGAACCCTGGAGGATCTGGATTTGAGCCCAGGCTCCACTGTGTGACCCTGGGCCAGTTTCTCCCCCTTTGTGAGCCTCAGTCTCACAGTGTTTCTTTCTCTCTGTCTTCTCTCCTGTCTCCTGTCCACCACCACCCCCGCCCTTGTGCTAGGGATTGAACCCAGGGCCTTTGCACTGAGCTACATCCCCAGCCTTTTTATGGAGACATAACTCACATTCCATACAGTCCGCCCACCCAGAAATGTATACACTATCCCCTCTTGGCCATGGCTTCACTTTCTGTGACTTCAGTTACTGACAGCAGCAGCTTAAAAATATAAAGTGGAAAATTCCAGAAATAAACAATTCATAAAGTTTAAATTATGCGCTGTTCTGAGTAGGGTGATGAAATTCTAAGCTGTCCTGCTCTGTCCTGCCTAGCATGAGAATCGCCTGTGTTGTGTATGTTGCCCACCTGTGGGTCACAGAGTAGCGTCTCAGCTCTCTCTTAGCACCTGTGTTCAGGTGACCCTGCTTACTTAATAACGGCCCCAAAGCCCAAGAGTGGTGACGCAGAGCAGGCGCCAGGCAGAGACCACAAGAGGACAAAGCAAGCCTGTTGCTGCGTGGCAGTGCTGCAGGGTACAGAGGAAAACATGAGGTGTATGCAGTATGTGCCACTGAGGTTTCAGGCACCCCCTGGGGTCTTGGAAGGTATCCCCTGTGTGCAGAGCAGGCTGCTGTAATTCAGCACTTTCCGATTGATTTACAGAGTTGTGCAGCCGTCACCAACTTTAGAACATTTGTCTCACTCTGAAAAGAAACCCTGTACCTATTAGCTGCTGCTGTGTTCCTCCTGAGCCGCCTAGCCCCAGGCAATCACTCGTCTCTGATTTGCCTATCCTGGACATTTGATTCAAGTGAACCCATGCAACGTGTGGTCTTTTATGATGGATTTCTTTTACTTAACATATTGTATTTAAGGCTTCTCTACATTGTAGCAGGCATCAGGACTGCATTACTTTTTTTTTTTTGTCTCTTTTGAGACAGGGTCTCAATATGCAGTTCAGGCTGGCCTGGAGCTCACTTTGTAGCCCAGGCTGGTCTAGAACTTGCAATGATCCCCCTGCTTCAGCCTCCCAAGTGTGTTACTTTATTGCTAATTCCATTGTATGGACATACCACATTTTATCTGCCCACTCCTCGATTGACAGCCATTTGGTTAGTTTCAACTTTTTGGTTGTTATGGATAATGCTGCACTTTAAAAAAAATGTGGACATATGCTTTTATTTTTCTTGAATATATTCCCTGGGAGTAGAATGACTGAGTCACATGGGACTCTTAACATTTTGGGGAACCCCCAGCCCCATTTCTGAAGTGGCCGCACCATTCCTGTTCCCACCAGTGGGGCTTGAGGGTTTGGATTTCTCTGCAGCCTCGATAGCCTGTTGTTATCTGACACTGTGATCATGTTCACTCTTGTATCTGTTCATCCCCCACGTATTTATGGAACATGGGCAGTGAGCAGGGCAGAATGCTCACTGCAAAGCTGGGAGGGAACTGATCCTTTGAGGAGTTGTTTTGAAGATGCAATAGCACAATGTGTAAAACACCGCAGTGGGCCTGGCACGTAGGAGGTGCTCAGCTGTGGGATGAGCACTGCAAGGAGAAGCAGGAGTTGGTAGCAGGGCTCATGGGACCCCTGAGAGTAGAGGAAAAGAGGCAGGAGCCTGCTGTGAGAAGTGATGCTCCGGTCCTCATGACTCTTGGCCTGTGTCACCATCCCATTTATGGATGGGGGCGCTGGCAGGAGCCTTGGGTGGGTCGTGTCATTTAACCCTCCCAGTATTTCAAGGTCAGTGCTGTTATTATGCTCATGAAGTAGGTAAAGAACTGAGGCTCAGAGGGATTGATTTCCTTGCCCAGAGTTACATAGTTGCTGAAAGCTGGTTCTGGGATTTGGACCCACATAGTTTATCTCTGGAGACCCTGTTCAGTATGAGCCCCTCCTGACTTGCGGGACTCAGCAGATGCCTCAGGGGCCTTGCCAGCCCTCCCCTCAGTCTTTTGGTCCGATTTGTTGCTCTGTGCCTGTTTGCTCAGTGGGCAGTGGTGGTGATGAGCCAGAGGCCTCGCTGGCACAGCCGATCTGAGTATGGCTGCTTCTGTCTCTTGGAGTGGAACAGCCCAGAAGCTAGTGGGGCAGCTTTGGGCTGGGGGTGGGAGGTGTCTCCACTGTTGTGAGTTCACTCTGGTTATAAATAACTCAGCCAACACGGGGGGTGAGGGAAGCCATAGCCCGGCTTCTCAGAGCCCGGCCTCGCGCGCACACCGATTCTGTGCCCTGCCTGTGCCTGGGGAAGGGACATGTGGGAGCAGGGCAGTTTCCTGGGATGCTGTCGGGGCTGGGCCTGCCTCAGCCGACCCCAGCAGGGGCTATGCCATTTCCTGGAGGAGGCTGTCTCAACCTGGGGAGACCCTGGGCTGGTGAGGCTCCTGGAGTCCCTCATGGGGCTACAGGGAGTCCCCGAGGTCAGATGAGGGTCTCTCAGCTCAAAGGGCTGGTCCTGGGGTGTTGTGGCAGATGTGGGACCGGGATCTCCTGTCTGAACTCCTGGCCCATCCCCACCATGTGCTGCCACGCCCACCTGTCATGTGCCCCCTCTTACCTCACCCTGACTTGCACAGGACTACACCACCTCTAGCAGGTCATCTGGCCTTTGAGTCTAGATGTAAGGAAACCCCTTCACCTGGCCCCTAGAACACAACCAGAGCAATGTCAGCCCAGAGCTTGGGGCTCAGTGGGTGTCAGTAAATGCTGCTTGCTCACAGCGCAGGCTGGCTTGAAAAGTGGCCAGAATTGGAGGCTCCACTGGGAGCTCCCCTAGCTGCATGTTTTGCATATAATTTGCATAGATCTTTTATGACAAAATTTGCTGGCATCAGTCTCAATTTCTCTTCCTCTTTCCAGTCTACTCAGAGTCCCCCTGGCTGGGTTTTGGAGGAATCTGAGAGAACATGGTCTGTCACCTTGGTTTTAGGAGAGACTGAAGCTCAGAGCAGAGCAGGGCCTGGCCTGGTGCAAATGGGGTGGGCGGTAGGTGACATGGTCAGAGGTGACTTCATCCCTGGTGTTTACTGGACAAACACTGATGGAGGCTGACTCTCCTGGGTCCTGGGAACAGGGACGTGACCACATGGACCCATTCACTACCTGCAGGAGCTGGTGAGGGGGCAAACAGACAGTAAACGGAAACAGATATTAGTTTTAGGCAGTGGTGAGCTGAGGGGCAGCCCTGGTGGGGTGTGTGTGGAGGGGTTTGGGGGGATCTGGTGATCAGGGCAGTGATCTTGGAGTGGAGACGCTGGTGTCCTCATACCTGCTAAGTGCTCATTGGCTGCTAGGTGCATTACAGCTGGGATCTGGATGTCTTGGGGGTCATTGGTCCCATTTTGTAGGAAGGCAAACTGAGGCCCAGAAAAGTAGAGGGACTCAACCAGGCACCAGTTAGGGAGTGGCAAACCAGGGCTGGAGCACACCGGTTATGCCACGGAGACATCTAGTTTGTCAGCAAGGATGGCGTGGAACCTGGAGACTCAGTCCCAGAGGCACCTGCTCTTGAGTCTTCAGGGTGCTGGGTGGGTCTGCTCACCTGCTCTGGGCCACCTGTCATGTTAGCATGCCTAATCAACCAGTCAGTCAGCCTGTCTGTGTGTCTGTGTGTCTGTCTGTACATCTGTACAGGTTGCTGGGTGGCTTCTGACATGCCTTTCCCCTCCAGGTGCTTTCTGGAGGGGGAGACTTAAGAGGCCAGGCGTATGTGGCTCTGTGGCACAAAGAGGGTATTCTTGGGGCTCAGGTGATCCTGGGTTTAAATCCTGATCCCATTGCTCTGTAACTCTGGTCAGTGGCTTCCCCTCTCTGAACTTCAGTTTGCCCATCTATGAAGTGGGAAAGTGGATCCCTCACCAGGAAGATGTGCAGAGGAGTGGGGTAACAAGAGCATAGAAGGCCTTGACCACTGTCCACGTGGAGGGGCAGCTCGGCCCACGCGCTTTCCAGAATGCTGGCCAGTGGGATGAGTTGTGTTACTCGGACCCCCGCCTGTTCCCTCAGAGGTTCAGGAGTCCTGGGCCCAGGATTTGACAGGTTCACTGGTGGCTCAAGAGTGTCAATCTCCTTGTCTGTAAGTGAGGCCAGTGGTGCCCGCTTCCTGGGTGGCCCAGGGGCTCAGTGAGATCTGGTGGGAGGGGCCGTGGGAGCAATGCAAGCTGCCTCAGTAGGGGAGAGCACAGTGGAGGCACAGAAGGACTCCCCCGGCTGGGTCGGGGCATGGTTGGGCACGTGTGTGACACAAGCAGGCCTCAGGAGGGGTCTTGAGAGTGATGGAAGCACCCCTGTCTTGTGGGTGTAGGTCTCCAAGAGCTGGCGGGGTGCTTGGCACAGAGCAGGGGCCCATAGTGCCAATGGTGCCAGTGGACAGTCATATAGGTGCTCGTGGGGCAGGCTGCCTAGGTTCCAGAGCCTTCTGTGGGAGGAGCGGGAGGGGCAGGTCTGGAGAGGGGCCTCCCTTGGAGAGGTCCTGCTTTCAGCATAAGCCTGGGGATGGGAATCAGTGAGCAGTGTCAGTGGCCTAGAGGGTGGTGAGAGATGGCAGGTGGCTGAGCCAGGAGGAGCAGTGACAGAGATGTCCCAGCATGGAGTGAGGAGGCAGCCTGGACTTCTCATGGCCCAGGTGATTCCCTCTGTCCCATTGGGTGAGCACTTGTCTGGCAGATGTAGCCAGGAACTGGGCGGGTGGGAGAAGGCGGCCAGGCGGGCTTCTGCCCTGGGCGCCTTTCCTGGAGGAGACCAGACAGGCCAGAGCCAGGGGAGGGAGCTGCCCTGCCAGCCCGCCTGCCTTTGGGGAGATGTGGCCTGCCAGCTCCTTAGAGGCTTTGTGTCCTTTCGCCCCAGCTCCCTGTTCTGTAGTCAGGCTGGGGGGTGGTCACTGCCTGGTGGGGTTCCGGCTGGGGACGGCACAGAGCAGAACGCTGCGGGGAGAGCGTGCTGTTTCTCTTCCTGAAAGTGCTGTGAGTCTATCACAGAAAATATGGAACCTTATTTGTGACCCGGGGAGGCTCCTGGAACATTCAGTGGAATTCAGCTTTTGCAAATTCACCTTGGTAGGGAGTTGATTAAAAGGGAGCAGGCTCCACATGCGTTTTGTAACCTACTTTTTAAACTTAACGGTGATAACAGCATTAACAGCCACACTCGAGTGCGGGCATGTCCAGCCTCCGCCGGGGCAGCTTGCCAGGTGGCTATCATTGCCTTTGCTTAACGGGCACAGCAGACTGCAAGAGTTAGGTGTCTGCCTTGGGCCATAGGCGCTGAGGGGTGGACCGTCTGGCAGTCCTTCCAGCAGCCCAGCTGTACTGCCTTTCTCCTAATTATTCTTTGAAACAAGTTAAAAAAAAAATAAAATGTTCTGTGATCCATTGACACTTTTCACGGCCCCAATTAGTGTGGATTTGTCCAAACACACTTGTTGACAGCTGCATACTATCTTGCGTTAAGGTTGTGCCCTCACTTTTTTAACTTGTCTTCTGTTGTTGGGTGGGTAGGTTGTTCTCCCGTTTCCCTTTTGTAAGTAACCTGGCCCTGGATCTCCTTGACTCCAGGCTGGACCTCTAGCAAGGGGGCCTGTCAAGATCAGAAAGGCCCTGGCTTAGATGGCGAGCCCTGAGTTGTCATTTTACAAATGGGGCAGAGCAGGAGTGGGAGGGAGGGCACATGTGCCTCCTGAGCCAGGGCGCCGCCGCTCTCCACTCGCTGGGGGGAGCTCTGGGAGGGTGTTGGGAGCCTGGGGGAGGCAGTGGGGGAAAGGCTGGAGCTGACAGGGTCAGGGAAGGGATCTGCTGCAGGACCTCCTTCACAGAGAAGCTGGCTGGAGTGCAGTGGCCCAAAGGGGGGTGCTGCCCTTGTGGCTGGAGGGGAGGGGCATGGTCTGGGCCTTGCAGCTGTGGGGAGAGGGGCTCAGCAGGGTCCCTCCACCCTTTCCTGCTGTCCTGCCCCACATGGCCAGCAGCAGGCTGGTGTGGGTGGTGCTGGGTTCCCAGCCAGGGCAGCTGTGGCCCAGCAGGGGTGGGGACTGAGGCATCCCCCTTCCCAGGCTAGGCCAGCCATTGTGCAGCCCCTTGGCTGTCCAGCTGCCCAGAGCCTGGCCCCAGACCACATTCCTGCGGTGACGCTCTGGGTCTCCGGGGTGGAGCTGGTGAGCATGAGGGGCACTGAGTTCTCACAGGACTGAGGGCCTTTTGGGGATGGAGCCTGCAGGGATACAGAGGGCTGTGCTGAGACCCCTCCTTTATTTGTCCTGCTTTCAGGAGCTGGTCACGGTCACTGCGTGTCATTGGACAGATTGCTTTACCTCTCTGAATGCTTGTTGGTAGTCTTACTCTCTACCACTGACCTGTCTCCTCAGGGGTGGGGTAATGCAAGGATTTTACCTCTTTGTGCCTCAGTTTCCCCATTTTTTTTAGGTTAAGAGTGGGAAATTTAGCTGGGTGTGGTGGCACATGCCTGTAATCCTAGAATTCGGGAGGCTGAAGCAGGAAGGTTTGTTACAAGTTCGAGGCTAGCCTGAGCTACAAAGTGAGCTCAAGGCCAGCCTGAACTGCATAGCGAGACCCAGTCTCAAAAAAAATAAAGTAGGAAAATTGATTGGAGAATAGGAATGGGGAGTGGGAGTAGCTCCAAAGAGGAAGAAGGGTCTGGAACGGGTTGCTTTCCCATTTGTTGGCAGAAGCAATTAAACTCAGTGATCTCTCAGGCCTGAGTCAGCCTTAAAGGTGAGGCCTGATGTGGGACAGATGCCCTGGGAATGCCACGCAGACAGCACGCTGAGCGCTGGCTGTACTTCTGGTACATTTTCTTACTTGAGTCTCACAGTTGCTCTATGAAGGCTGAGTTATTTCTGTTCCACCGTTAAGGAAACAAGCTTAGAGAGGCCAAGCAGCTTGCCCAGAGTCACCCAGCAAGTAAGCAGAGCTGGACTTGCACCCAAGACTATATGAACCTAACTAAGGCCGGGTCCCAGCCCCTGTTCACATCACCTCTAGGACCAGGAGAGTGGAGCTCGAGTCTGGCTAATTAGAGGAGGGAAGCCCGGACCAAACAAATTACTCTCCATTGTGTTCTTGGCTTTTGCAGCATGTTGAGTGCAGCTCAGGGTGCTGGGCTCCCGGCCCCCTGCCAGCTGACCTGATTTGTCAGCTTGGGTCTGTCTCCGCAGCTCGCCCTTCTCCCGTCCTCCCAGTGTCTCCTTTTCTCTCCGCACTCTGCCCTGCTGTGTGCCACTGGCACTGCCACTCAGCATCTCTGGGCATTAATAGCCTCATCTACATTTACTCTTAGGAGGAGCTTGAGGATTAAGTGAGATAAAGTCTCCAGAGATGGTCATAGAGCTCTGAGCATGTAACTAAAAATAACCCTGGGCTACATTATTTTATGCTGCTTTTACTTATTTTAGGGGCCTGCATTTGTTACCTGTGTGATCTTAATCCGCACAGCAACTCAGAGCCACCGCCCCTTTTATCTCCATTTGACAGAGAAAGCGACTGAGGTGCGAGAGAGTGACCTGCCTGCAGGGGGAGGGCAGTAAGAGGAGGAACAGGCTGATTCTGGCTTCCTCTCTGTGCCATCCTGTCTGGACAGCTTGGGGGGGCAGAGAAGGGCTGTGGAGGCTGGGCCTGGGAGACCCCAGAGTTCTGGCACAGGCTTGGAGGGGCCAGGGGAGCGGGAGGAGGCCTGGCTTTCCCACACGTGTCCCCTGCCCGCAGAGTGGATGGGGAGCGGCTGGGGAAGGGCGGGGACCTGTCTGACCTCTAGCTGAATCGGGGCCTTCCCCACCCCGGCCCTGGCTGTGGTCCAGGAAGAGTGGGCAGCCGGAGAGGACCATCCTGCTCCCCAGGGGCTCTGAAACTGGACAGTCAGGTGTGTGGGGGTGGTGAGTGGGTGCCCGCTGGTCACTGCCAGAGCTGGCCTGGGGGGAAGCCTGAGGGGTTCTGTGGGGTGAGGCTATCAGCTAGCTCCAGCCGGGGGTGATAGGCTGCAGGGAGTGCTGGCCAGGCATTGGTCTGCTGGGCAGGGTGCCATGTCTACCTGCTAATGTGCTTGTGTACTTGTGTACTCCCAGTAGTGTCAATGTGTGTGTGGGGGGGCTGGTGGTGGGTCAAGGCGTGTGTGCCTGGTAGGCCAGGGGCTATTCAGGGACATGGCCACCGCGCAGGCGGCAGTAGGGGGGAGTTGGGACCTCACAGTGTGTGCTATGTGCTGGTGAGGCAGTGTGGACATGAGTGGTGCAGATGGCTGCGGGTGAGTGGGGACTGTGGCCCCAGGTGTAGGAATCCCAGCTCAGGAGGGGCAGTGGGTCTGGGTGGCCCCAGATCATGTGGGGCAGAGGTGTACATCTCAGTCCTAACCCAGCCTCAGCATCTACATCCGTGAGACAGGGATGAAGGAGGCGGACAAGTGCGGTACTCCCAGCATCTGGCAAGCAGGCCCTCTGCAGGGTGCCCAGAGACTGTGGGAGCCCAGACCTCCATGGCTCCCCCAGGCCCAGATGCTCAGACCCCGCACAGCCTACCTGGGGTGCTCTGCTGGGTGTTTGCCCTGGGGTTGGTAGTGGGAGGAAGCAGGCTAGGAGGGCCTTCCTGGAGGGCATGCTCTTTGCTTAGGTTTATGTGGGCATCTGCGAGCTGAGAACAGGCTGTGTTGTGTTTCTGTGAGTACCCTGGGGTGTGTGTGTGTGCACAGCTCGAGGTGTAGACATGGGAGATGTGTGCCTGAGTGCATTGGGCTGTATTCCCAAAGAATTCTAGTGATGTACGGGTTGGGGTTGGCAAACACTGTCTTAATTGTGGTGTGTGTGTGTGTGTGTGTGTGTGTGTGTGTTGGAATGTGTGTGTGCAGTGCATGCATGAGGATGTTGGGTTTTATGGTTTGTCTATCACTTTGTGTGTGTGTGTGTGTGTATTGTGCATGTGTGCACTACCTTGTCAGGTGGAGGAGGGTGTGAGTTTACCTGCAGGGCCATAGTGAAAGTCCAGGACAAGCCAGCAGGGTCCTGTGGCATTTGGATTCAGTTCTCTTTAAGGGAAGAGCATGAATAATTATGTTCATTATGCATGAAATTATGCAAATATGGAGGTCATTTAGGGGTCAAAGGCTGTTTGTTACCCTCCTCCTCAGGCACTTTGTGACTTCTGAGGCGCTCTCTGCTGCCAGCCTGGCTATTCCCATTCCTTTCCCCTTGGTGCTCTATGGGGACCCACCCCTCCACAGAGCTGGGCTGTCCCGTGTTGAGTCCCCCTGGTGTCCCAGGGTGGCTGGGTTATAGCCACCCTCTCCACCTTGTCTAGGGGCTGCTTATTATTCAGAAAGAATGTTCTTCGGGATGCAGGCTTGGAAAATCACTGAGGTAGCCTCTTCCCTAGCTCCGTCTGATCAGCACGATGCTAAATTAGGATGTGAGAGCTTTTTGCCTCCCGTTCTTGCCTTCTCGCCTGCCCTCTGCCCCTTCCCTGCCCTGTTGCCCCTCTACCCCCTGCCTCTCTCTGTCGTCTGCCTCTCCATCCCTGCCTCCACCCTCCCCCTCTGTTCCTCCAGGATCTCACCCTCTTCTGCATCCCCCATCTCTGTGGGGAGCTGCAGCTCCTGGTCCTTAGCACCAAGGAGATGGTTGTCATGGTAACGGTTGTCATGTCGATGGCTACTGAGCTGAGGATGAATAGTATCTAGGTGAGAGCTACCTGAGTGGAGGCTGATACATTCACAGGAGGCTTGATGCTTGTCTCCGAGCCTCAGAGCTGCACAGTACCCTACCACCACCACTTTCCTCTCATGCGGTCTTTAAGGCATGCTTATGCACTGCCTTGCTGTGGCTGCCTTTAGGTGAGTGTGTCAGAGATGTCTCTGTGTTTGCTGTCTTTGGGTGTGTCATTTCAAGCATCTTTGTGCCTCTGGGAGGTAGGGGGCTCTTTGGGTTTGTGCCGATCTTTCCAGAGTCAGAGTGGTAGGGGTTGCTGCATGGCACTAGTCACCATGGAAACTTGAGGACTCCCTGTTTGGTTCCCACATTTACTCCTGTTTTGGGTTCCCAGGAAGCACAGACCTCACAAAATCCTTCCTCTCAGTTAATGACATCCTGGTCACTCCCCAGGTGCCCCAGATATAGAAAGTGAAGGTGGCCCTGCCTGTGGGCAGGAGCCCAAGCCCTGGGCCTTGGTTTCCAGGAGGCAGAAAGTCCTCTGGGACTCCAGCTTGTGGTCCTGGTGATTTGTTCCTCTGCGTGGGGATGGGAGCAGCAAAAAGCTGGACAGCGGCTGCTCTGAGCTCCTGGAATGTCTGAAGAGAGGAAGACCCTGCAATTAGTCACAGGAGCAATTACGTTAATTGTTCCACTCCATGACTCACTGGTAGAAAGTAAATACTGATTAATTCATTACTTTGTGACGTGTGTGTGTGTGTGTGTGTGTGTGTGTGTGTGTGTGTGTGTGGTGTTTGGTGAGGGGGATGTCTCCTGGCTCACTGCCCTGGCTGGGCTGTGCAGGGCTTAGAGCAGGTGGTTGAAGCTGGGGGCAGGAAGCAAGGACTGAGATCCTGTCTCTGGTTCTGAATGAACTCTAGAAGAAGTGTGAGAGACCAAGCAGGAAGTGCCGACCCAGACCTTTTCTTGCTCGTACACCTTCCATGGCTCCCACTGCAGTCAAACATTCACATGCTCAGGCACCAAGATCTACTGGACCCTTGCATTCAGCGCTCACAGAATTCTGATGTGCAGTAACCAGTTTCCAAGAGAAAGTCTGCAAAACCCTGAAACTCTTCTGTGATTGGCCCCTGCTCTAGCCTGCTCTGCTCCTCCCAGCCTCTAACTCTAACTCCGTCCTTAACAAATGCTAAACTCCTCTGTGCCAGGCACCTCACTGGACATGGACGCATGTTCCCTTCAACAGGGGTGTAGTTTAGCAGGGGTGGGCACAGCCCCTGGACACACGAACCCCAAGCAAACCGGCAGTGACAGTGTTGTGAATAAGAACTGCCGGTGCTCTTTAAAGTTCAAAGTAGAAGTGATTGGAGACTGGGAGTTAGCTGCAGCCCGTTTGAGGATGAAGGGATAGAGGGAGGAATGAAGGAGATGGGTAGAATGGGGACCAGAGTATGGGGGAGACGGGAGGCTGGACAGGGCCAGTTTTAAGGGCAATTGCTGCACTTCCTCACCCTGGAGTCTTCACTTTTTCTCTTTCACCTGAGCTGCCTTTCAGTCCCATTTTCAGTGTTTCAGACCCAAATGCCACATATCCTATCACCAGGAGTAATCTGACTTCCCTGTGAGGGCTCTCGGGGCAGGACTGTGGCTGGATAGGGCTACAGAGGACAGACACCTGTTCTGCTATGCGCATCTGCACGCCTGCTGTGAGCCCTCACATTTAGTAATCAAAGGAACCAAGATTCAGACTCAGCACTAGCTGGCCTAAAGCCAGGTCCTACCACTCAGGGATTCTGAACAAGGGATGGAGGGGCAGACAGGGGTGCCCAGAGGGGGCCGTCAGGCAGGAGATGGGGCTGCTAGCTACCCTGTTGCCCGCGTGGATGTCACTCAGTCCTCCAGTGTGGCTGCCATTGGTCTGCGTGTGTCCAGGCTGCTGGCCTTGGGTGTGAGGCCTGTGCCTGTCCTGCCTTTCCAGGCCCAGCGCTGGCGCAGTGAGAACTTTGAGCGGCCTGTGGACCTGGAGGGCTCTGGGGATGACGACTCCTTTCCCGAGGATGAACTGGATGACCTCTACTCGGGGTCAGGCTCTGGCTGTGAGTACCTCCCGTCTCCCTGTCTGTAATGGCCCGTGTGTAATGACCCGTCTGTAATGACCAGTATGTATCCTTGCCTCACCCCCAGGGACCCATGCAGCCTTCCCATGGTGCAGAGATCAGCCGGGGCTGTCTCAGGGATCCCAAAGGGCAGAGCATCCTGCTTGGTAATGAAATAGGCCCAAAGGACCTTAACACTGGGGACCCCCAGCTCTTGTGTCTGAGTCTCTGTGCTGCTAGGGTCTCTCTGCAGCCCTCTGGCCCATATCAGAAACAGACACCCCTCAGTAATCCAGTCTTCATGGCGCTGTTCCATCCATCTGGAGGAATTTAGCAGTCAGCTCTTGGTCATGGCAGGTCCTCAGCAGAAGCGATTGGCCCGGTGTGGGCCAGGTGCCCCCCTTGGGCCCAGTCAGCTGTGCCCGGGGTCAGGGCTAAGGCAGGGATGTAGGGTCAGTAGTGCCTGGGCCGCTGATTGCTGGCCCCGCCTTGGCGGAGGTGTGCCAGGCCCTGGGTCAGGCTGAGCAGCGTGACGCTGGGCAGCTCCGTCTTGGCCTTGCTGCTGCTGCCTCTGTTCTTCCTTGTGGATGGGGTGAAATGTGCTTTCCTCTTTGGGACTCTGGGAGGAGTTCAGACAGGAAGGCGGGGTCTGCAGGGAAAGGAGCTCTGGAACTAGTCGGGAAGACGATGCCAGCAGAGGACAGGATACATCTGCTGAAACCTGGGCCACGTGCTGGCTGCCTCCGGCCCCTGCTCTCCCTGCAGCCCACTCCTTAAGCCTTGTGCACTGTAATCTCGGTAAAGACCCTTCCCTAACGCTCCTCCTCCCCCTGCCTGCTTCAGCGCCCCCCAGGGCCCCGGGCTTCTCTCTCGTGCCTTCCATCAGCCCGTCTGCACTGCCTTCCTCTCATGTCCCCCCAGGTTCCTTTGCTTATCCCGGTGGTACTGACAAAGCCAGGTGCCCCAGCAGTTCCCCTGTGGGAAGGGCCTGTTCTCCCTCTTGCCCTTCGCGGGGGCCCCTGGGGGCCTCACCGCCTCGGCTTGCAGTGGGCACGCACCTGACTCTTCCCCAATGCCATGGCTCTGCTCCCTTTACCCTGAAATGAGACTGGCAGCCAGTGGTGCCTTCAGTGCTGCTGCTTGGACTCCAGCTGATGGGAGCCCCAGGCGGGGTGGGCTGGAACCTCAGGAAGGTTTTCTGGAGGCCGTGGCTTCCTGGAGACATTTGGTGAGGCACAGAGGAGCTAGCAAGGGCAGCCAGCCTGTGTCTTCCTGCTTTCCCTGTTTTCCTGGACACTTGGGCAGAGGTGGCGGTGTAGGTGGTGTCACCTAATGGCTGCTGCTTACCTGGGATCCTCATCCCCTCAGGTTACCCAGCTCTCTAGCTTTCTCCCTCTCCCTGTCCCCTCAGACTTCGAGCAGGAGTCGGGCATTGAGACGGCCATGCGGTTCAGCCCCGAAGTAGCCCTGGCCGTGTCCACCACACCTGCAGTGCTGCCCACCACGGACATCCGGCCTGTAGGCACCCCATTTGAAGAGCTCCCCTCTGAGCGTCCCACCCCAGAGCCTGTCACCAGTCCCCCGGTGGTGACAGAGATCCCAGAAGAGCCCAGCCAGAGAGCCACCACTGTCTCCACCACCATGGCAACCACCTCTGCCACCACAGGGGCCCCAACCACGGCCACCGCACCTGCCACTATGGCCACTGCTGCTCCTGGCACCCCTGCAGAGCCCCCTTCCACGGCTACCACTGCTGTCGTAAGGACCACTGGCACACGGAGGCTTCTGCCTCTTCCCCTGACCACAGCTGCCACGGCCCAGGCCACCACCCCTGCGGCCCCCTCAACCCCCACCATGGTGGCCGTCTTGGACACGGAGGCCCCAACACCCAGGCTGGTCAGCACAGCAACCTCCCGGCCGAGGACCCTTCCCAGACCAGCTACCACCCAGGAGCCCGATGTCCCCGAGAGGAGCACCTTGCCTCTGGGGACCACAGCCCCTGGTCCCACAGAGGTGGCTCAGGTGAGGACACTGGGAGAGGGTGGGGCACAAGAGGAGGTCAGGGCCACGGGAGGAGGCTGGGGCTGGGCGGGGAGAGGGCCGGAGGAGCTAGAGATGAGCCAGGCAGGGATGACGGGCAGAGGGCATGTGCCAGGGGACCAGGGCTGGGTGAGCCACAGGATGGGACCGGAGCTGGAGTTGGAGGGGCAGAGTGGGATGAAAAGCCGGGAGTGGGCGCTGACACTGGGCCGGGACACCCACGGGAAGGGAATCGGGGGTGGGGGTGGGGGTGGGGAGTTCCGGTGAAGAGCACAGGCATAGGAGCTGGCAGTCTAGATTCGAATCCCGCTGCCACCTTCGGGCCTTGTGACTTCAGGCCAGTGACTGACCCTTCCTATACCTCTTTCCTCATCTGAGAAAAGGAAAATGCAACAAAGTCCATCACAGTGTTGTGAGAGTTAAATTTCCCGACAGATCCAACGTGCTTAGGACAGGGCCTGGCCACGTACACAAACTAAATACTCAGCCACGGTCATTCATTGCCCTCACCGGCATTGTGACTGCCTCTGGCTGGAGGCTGAGGTGGTGCTGAGCAGCGTGGATGGTGCCCCCGAGCTTCCCTGTGCTGGGAGCCTGTCTGTGGGCCAGCCGTGCTCAGGCCCTGCTGGGCGCTCTCCTGTACCCAAGCCCCACTGTCACCCGAGGGGCACCGTGATGGGCTCCTGTCGCAGACAAGGCGGCTGACACCCAGGGAGGGGAGGCCGCTTGTCAGGGCTCCACAGCAGTGCTGGCATCAGGATGGGAACCCGAGCAGTGGGCTCCTGAGTGGGGGTGGGGCCTGAGGGAAGAAGGGGCTGAGGACCACTTAGGATGGAAGGGATGAAGGGGAGCAGAAGCCTGGTCCATGTGGCCTTGTTGGGCATGGAGGGCCCACAGGGCTGTGGGCAGAGCTTCCTGGAGTCAGCATCTGTCCCCACGGGACCAGGCCCTGTGCTGGCTGCCTCCAAGCAGCTGGAGCAACCCAGTGCTTTTGTGGAGGCTTGACAGCAGGGAGCGGAGATGGTGGGGCTCGGAGCCAGAGCCCAGGCTGCAGGTGTAGCCTCCGTGCGCTGCCTTCCTTGCCTGGGCACCCGACCCATAGGCAGAGCAGCTGCACCCCTGCCTTGATGGCTCCCGCAGCCCCTGCTGTGCTCTCAGAAGTCTCCGTGCTGGTCCTGCCTCCCTGTGGAGGGTGACATCAGTGTTCATAGTCACTGGCTGGCTGCCTGGATGTGGTGCTGGGCTCTTGGACTGACCAAGAAACTCTCCTCTGCCTTGGGGCCAGGCCCAAGTACATAACAGTTGCACCCAGGGGCCCTCTGAGGACTGCTAATATGGCACAGCATGTGCCCAGACTAAGAACAGAGGCAGCATAGTAGTGTGGTTGGAAACAGACTCTGGAATTACATAGATCTGGGGTTTGGGGGAGGCAGGGGCAGTCCTGAGATGTGACCCCAGGGCCTTTGCACTGAGTTACATCCCCAAAGTTTGTTTCTTTGTCTTTTATTCTGAGACAGGGTCTTGCTAAATTGCTTAGGCTGGGCTCAAATTTACAATTCTCTTTCCTCAGCCTCCTAAAGTTCTGGTATTACAGACCTGCCTTACCATGCGAGGCTGGTAGATCTAGATTTTAGCTCTACTTCCACTTATTAGATGTGCATCCTTGGGAACTCACCTCTGAGCTTACTTCCTGCTCTGTAAATTGGAGGTCATAATACCTCCTCATGGGGACGGTGCTTTGCGCAGTGTGCTGTTTTTCAGGTCTTGGGAATACTTAGAGTGTTAGTACTCTGGGGAATGGAGTGATGGTAGGGGCTTCTGTGTGTGGCTGCCCAGGGTGCTTGGCCTTGACTTTGGGGCTCCTGCCACTTCTCTGCAGACCCCAACGCCAGAGTCCCTCCTGACCACAGTCCGGGATGAGCCGGAGGTGCCAGTGAGTGGGGGGCCCAGCGGGGACTTTGAGCTGCCGGAGGAAGAGACCACACAGCCAGATACAGCCAATGAGGTGGTGGCTGTGGGAGGGGCTGCAGCCAAGCCATCACCTCCACCCGGAACACTGCCCAAAGGCGCCCACCCAGGCCCTGGCCTCCTGGACAATGCCATCGACTCGGGCAGCTCAGCTGCCCAGCTGCCCCAGAAGAGCATCCTGGAGCGGAAGGAGGTGCTTGTAGGTGAGGATGTGCTCTGGGCAAGGACCTGGGAGGAGCCTGGAGTGTGGCCCCCAGTCAGTCCTCAGTTTTCCTTGGGACTGGGAAGGGTCAGGGCGTGGCCTCCTGGGAACCAGATCAGAAGGGAAAGCTGGAGACCCCACTCTGCCTTCTGGCCCATCTGCTGACCCTCCCCTTAGTTGATCCTCACCGCCTCCCAATCTCCAGAACTTCCCTCAGTGCCTCCTGTTGCCTCCTTGGGCTCTGACTCTCTCCTGCTTTCTGCTGGCTGAACACATGGGGCGTTGTTTCCTGGGTACTGATCTCTAACCCATCCTTTGGCTTGTTGTTCTCCACTCTCAACCCCAGGCCCTGTGGACCTGACCTGGCCACATCTGCTAAAGAGCCTCTGTGCGGGTGGTCCCAAGTCCTGGCTCCCCCTTAGGAGCAGTGCCGCCTCTGCAGGCTTCTCCTCTCCGTTTGCACCTGATCAGTTCTGTTGGGCACATCTGTGTGGACGCACGCCTTCTGTAACACGGGAGTGCTGCTGTTCAGATGGCAGCGGCTTTTCTTTCCTAGCAGTTATCAAATAGAGAAGCATTTTATAGCAAGCTGGCATCTTGGAGCTGATGCAGACCACAGCCTCTTCCTCACAGGGCAGGAGTGAGGAGTGGGTGTGGGGCCCACCGCTGGGATGGAGCCTGTGCTAACTCTCTCTTCCCTCCTGCTCTGCCGGCAGATTGAGGACTCCCAGCCCTAGGCCCCACCCTCCAGCCCCTTGACCATTTTCTCTCCCGCCTCAGACCCCTGACTTCTGCTCTTTTCCTCCATAGCTGTGATTGTGGGCGGGGTGGTGGGCGCCCTCTTCGCCGCCTTCCTGGTCACCCTGCTCGTCTACCGAATGAAGAAGAAGGACGAAGGCAGCTACACACTGGAGGAGCCTAAGCAGGCGAGTGTCACATACCAGAAGCCTGACAAGCAGGAAGAGTTCTATGCCTAGTGGAGCCTCAGTGCCTCCCTGCAGCCTCAGCCGCCCTCACCCAGTCCCAGCCCAGCCTCACTGGCCCAGGCCTGGGACTGGGCCTGGCCCGGTTCTTCTCTGCCCTCCCTCCCCTGGCCTGCCCAGGCAACCAGCCTCACGCATTGGCCCCTGAGGAACAGGGGGTACTGCCATCTGCCCCAGACGGTGCCCTTACGAGCTCATCGCCTGTCCCCCACCAGCCTAGGGCTTTGGGACCTTACATCAGTGAACAGGAAGAGGGACGCTCCTGATTGGCTGGTGGGAGAAGGGGAAGGGTTGGAGCCTCAGATGGGCTGAGTCTCTGTGAAATCCCAAGGGGCGGGCCCAGTCTCCTCTCTGCGTCAGAGAGGCCTGCAGGCTGGCTTCCGGGACCAACACGTAGCAGACTCAGCCCTTGAAATCATCTAGAGGATGAAGCCTCATACCTGTCACAGGGCCTCTCTGCCTGGGTGAGGGGGTGTCCTTTGTCACCAGCCTGTTTTGTCCTGGCCTCCTGGGGGTTGTGGAACCATTCTCCCCTCTCCCACATGTGCCCCAGGCTTTTCTCCCTCTTCCCCCGAGGACATAGCTTCCTGAGAGTACAGGGGCAGCCACCGGTGAGGATGGCCACCTAATGTACCTCCTGTGAGCCGGCTCTTCACTGACACCACAACTCACTCTGTTATCTGTGTTGTCACTTGGTCACATACAAAACAGAGCAATGACAGAAGCATATCCAGTGCTGACCACCTAGCCCATCCAGACACGTCACAAACACGTCTTCCAAAGATGTGTGTCTTCATGCATTGCTTAACAACTCTCCAGACACCTCTGTGGTGCAAGTCACTAGTCACAGTCACCCAAATGGTGACGGTGCAGTCTGCCTCTCTGTGCCCCCCTGCCATTGATGCACACTGCCACCACACACGTCATATCGAGCTCTTCAGGCTCGTCAGAGCAGGCAGAATTATGTTGGAACAGTCAGCCCATATTGGGTCTCAGCTGCCCTGTTAACACTCGGTCCCACATCAAGGTGCCCATACTAGCCACATTACCACCCATCTAGCCTCAGTCAGACATGGCCTCCCGTGGATGCACGGTCAGTCCATACAACCCTGCACCCACTAGGGGAAGACAGGTGGGCACTTGCCTTTCCTGAAGTAAAGTGTGGTGTGGGGGGAAGTTGCCACCAGCCCTCCCAGGGCTTTGCACACCTGAAGGCCTGGCCTCACCCCTGACTGCTTCCCTTCCCTCTGTGCCCACACAGGGGGACATTCAGGGCTAGCCCCCACCTACTGAGAGCACTGGGATTTCTCCAAGGCTGGAGCAAGATGGGGTTGGGCCCTGAAATTTGGCCCCGGGCTGTGGAGGGTGCTTGGGTCTCCCCGGACCACAGGCCCTGGGTGGGGAGGGCGTGAGTGGTCCGGCTCCTTCTGCATCCTTTTCCTGCTCTGAGTCGGGGTCGATCCTGCCTCCCAGGACACAAGTTTCCAAAGTGCCTGTGAGGGCTGGCCCTCCGCCTGGGCCCTCTGCATCCTCAGCCCTCACCCACCCCGGGGCCTCCCCAGATACCTGCCCACCCATTTGACCAAACAAGTCTGCTGCTGCGTGGGCTCACTGCTGGAAGCAGCCCATCCAGATGCCCCAGGCCTCAAGGGCAGATAATTGAGGGACCAGAACAGGTGACAGCAACGGGGTTGTGTCACAGGCCCCAAGCCTGCCTTCCTCTTTGTTATCCTTGAAAGTGGGGCCATTTTATAGGTATTTTAAATGAGGGGTCACCAGTCTCCCTTAGGGGAGGAGGGTGGCTTGGTGGGGGCTCTGGGAGCCAAGTGGACGCGGTGTAAACTGACTGGTCGGCCCTCCCAACTCTACCTATTACCCACAGCCCAGATCCAAGTCAGGAGCTCACCCCAGTCTTACTTCTGTTCCCTTTTGAAGATTCCCTGGCAGTGGACCTCTGTAGGGGACGGGTGGGGTGCTGGGGCAGCAAGGGCCAGGCTCCAGAGGCCCTTCTTCCAGATGAAGTCCTCCTTGGCAGGGCCCAGAGTTGTGTGAGGAACCAGCTGGCCAGAGCCTTTGAGGAGGGGCTGGGAGGGGAGGAAGCCTGGGCCCACAGGCCTGGAGGCTCCCTGGCGGGCTGCTGTCTCAGGGACGGCAACTCTGGTGAGAAGGCCTGGGCAGGCCAAGGCTGAGAAACCAGGGAGTGTGGAGGAGGCAGCGCTGGGCACCCAGGCCTCAGGGACATTGGTACTGGGGCAAGGGACCAGCAGTGGGCCCAACTTCCATGTTTGGCTGGAGGCCAACATGAGGTAGCCCTGGCTGGCCTGATTTCTAGTAGCTCAAGCACTGACTTTGGACTTGGGGGGCTATGGACTTGTCCTCTTGGCACTAGCCTCTGGTCTGTGTTCCTAGTCCTTGAGAGAGGCTGAGGGCCTTGTGCATGAAGCCCTGGACCCACGGCCAAGGTCCAGGCTTTATCTTCATAAAGTTTAATGGTCTGCCCAGGCCAGGTCCTTCAGGCCAGTCTGTGGTTGGGGCGGGGAGCAGGGCAATCAAAGAGCCCAGCCAAGGGTGAGCTGGAGCTCTCTACAGTGCAATGGGGGTGTGGGGCCCTGCCCCTACCCTAGGTACGGTGTGAAATGTGTAGGGCTAGCCAGGTGGGCCCGCAGACACCCCAGTGCTCCTGGGAGGGTGTCCTGCAGACCCTGGCATTTCCTGGGAGCACAGCACATTCCAAATGAGAGGGAGCTTGTGTAGCTTGAGACCTCTCCTGGGCTTTGCCCACTGGAGGGCAAGGCAGGCTGAACCGAGCTGGGGGTGGGACTGAGCCCTGGCTGTGCTTACTGGAGCCCAGATTGGGCCTCTCACCGTGGCCAGAGCTGATGGGACTTCACCTGAAAGGCAGGTCCGCTTGATCACTGGAAGAATGTGGGCAGCAAATGGGGTTGGGCAGGCCTGTGGCGGGAGCTTGGGGAGCTCAGGCTAGACCCTGGGGGTTGGCAAAGCCACCCATCAGGCCAGGCTGGGAGCAGAGCCAACTTGGCCTCCCAAGCAGCCTTCTTGGCTGTCCCGGCTTTCCTCTGAGAACCACAACCTTGGACTTGCCTCCCCGTGCCTCTAGTCTGTAAATAGAAGCCCACAAACTGTACAGATTTAGAGAGGCCGAGACTGGGCCCAGGAGTCACCATCTGAGGGCTAAAGGCCCAACATCCCCCAGGTGCCCGCCTGGCCCCAGTGTGACGAATGCATGTAAATATTTCTCGTAGGCAGCGTGGCTCCAGAGAGCCCCCTAAAGACAGTGTTCCCCCTCTGGTGAGTCCTTTCCTCTGTACAGAGCCCTCCCAGCCCCTGGCCAGCGGTGGGTAGGAGTTTATCCTTCCCTCTCCCTGGCCTTCCCCACTCTCTCTCTCCCCCATGACCTCTTTATTAACCACCCCTGTCCTGAGTTCATGGCCAAAACTTTTAATAAGGAGCAGTGGAGGGAAGACAGTGGACAAGGTGACCAAGGCACTGCCCCTCTGTGGGTGTGTGCCTGGCCCAGCCTGGGGAAGGAACTGGTTTGGTTTGGTTTTTTGTTTGATTTTTGTTTTTAACATTTCCCGTGCTGTGCCCATTTATAAGAAGAAATAAAATTAAGCTGAAACGATGCACTGGTGCCAGAGTGTGATGTTAATACAGGCGACATTTGGAAAGGGGCATCCCCGGCCGCCCACTCCCCAGCCTCATCCATCTTCCCCTTTAAGGGAAATTGAGAACCGAACAGGGAGAATTGACTGACAACTCCTGTGGGAACCATTACAGTAACAGCTGCCCTGGGCTCAGAGTGTTTGGGAAACCCCACAGCTGTGTGGTTAGGCTGGGGTAGGGGTGGGGCTGTGGCTGTGCCTCACCCCCAGCGGGAAGAACTCTCATTTCAGGCCACAAAGAAAGAATCTGGGTACCACAGAATAGTGGGCTCAGAGGAGCCAGGTGGGTGGCTCTGGGCCTGATGGCAATTCTCACACTCAGGTAGTGACATTTCCTAGCTCTGACTCTGGGCAAGCCCCTTGGCCTCTCTGAGCCTCAGTGTCCTTACCCATAAAATGGAAGGGCAATATCTCCCACATGGAGTATGGTGGGGATTTTACAAAGAGCAGTCAACATAAGATCTGGCAGCCGGTGTGGCTCACAGGATCTTGGATGATGGAGTTGGGCCAGAATGGAATTCTCCTGTCACTAGGGCTAGAACTTTGGTTGCCTGGGTCATATACTGATCCCTGGGCTTACAGGGACATATGCCTGGGAAGGTCCTGAGCAGCCTGGCCCCTCCTGGAATTCCAAATCCTTTAGAGCCTCGGTGGGCCCTTCCTGGCCCCCACTCTGCCCAGCTCTCTCTCTTGCCAGGGGCACCCTGAGGATTATGCTCTCTCAGTCTGTTCTGAAGTCCAGGCCCTTCTCACCTGAAATCTGCTTTGTCTGTGTGGCCTCTTGCTGGTGCTCATGGTGCTCTTGGGCATGTGGAACTGTCCCTGCCAAAGGACAACACCAAGGCGTGGGTGTGATAGTCATGAATGTCCCTCCTCCAAAAGAAACCTCTCTAGGCCTTGCAGATACTTCTGGAAATTTCTTCCTCTGAAAATGTGATTCACAGGGTCCTGATGGTCCAGGGTGGATTGGAACCTAAGGCCTATGGATCTGGTCAGGGTCCTGCCCCACCGCCTCTTCCCCTTTCTCCTCACAATAAATATTCTCAAGGGTCCACTTAACCCTGACCTCTGCTTGGGACTGGGAAGTGAGAAGTCACCAGTACAGACCCATCCTTGCCCTCTGCGCCCTCCCTGGCCTCCATGCCCTCCTCCCTTCCAGGCACATACAGTCTGTTAGCAGCTGGACAATAACCAGCCTCCTGACTGATGGCACTGGTGTGGGGCAAGGGGGTCCTTCCTCAGCTGCCACCTCAAACTACCCCTCTTTGCTGCTTGGAAGTTCAGGGACAGAGCCCCAAGGCCCAGGGCCTCACCGTGGGACCTCAGACAGCTTGTCACTTGGATCTCAGTCTGCATAGCTATAAAATGGGGAAGATGCCAGACCTGCAGAGGGCTGGGCTACGGGCCTGCTGTGATGTGAGGAGCTGGTCCACCAAGGTTCCGTGCCAAGCATCTGTGGCTGTTCATCCAGGAAACTTCTGGAAGGCCACGCTCCCCTTCCTCAGCTCCTTTGGCCTGTGGTTCCTCCTTAAGGGGCTCCCTGCCTTACCCACTGAAATCCCCTTGGTAGAGCAGAAAAATAGTCTTGGAGTCAAGCTGTGTGGCCGTGCTTGAATGCCTTGCCCTACCCCTCTGGGTCTCCCTGTCCCCACTTGTGAAAGGGGACAAGAAAGTTGTCCTCTGGAGGCTAAGACGCGGGCTCTCTGAGACACTGTGCTGAAGTGATTTGGCCTGACGCTTGGCCTCCGTGGCCATCGCAGCAGGACTGAAATTCCTGTCTCCAGCTCTGCCACACACCAGTTTCCTCACCTGTTGAGAGGGACCGTGCATCTATTTCACATGCATGCGGTTGGCCCTGCGCTGGGCCTAGGAAAGGTGTTCTGTGACTGTGGCCATTATTATTACTGGTGTTGCTGCTGTCATTGTTGGCACTAGGATTTGCCGGGCCCAGCACTCCGACTGCTGAAGCGAGAAGTGACCCTGGACCTGGGTCGAAATCAAGCTGTCGGTATCGGCTCTGATTCGACCCGAGACTTACGCTTGGGCTTGTTAGGGCTGAGGCCAGCTGCCGTATGTCTGGGCTGCATAGATGGTCTGGGCACAGCTGGGAGCTGGAGCGTTTTCTTCTGGGCCCCTTGGCCCGAGGGGAGAAGGAAGAACAGCAGATTGTTCCTGGCGGCCCAAGAGGTCCCAGCCGCTGGCCTAAGCTGCCCTGAGAACAGAGTGTGCTCAGCATCCTGGCACATCTCTGCCAGCCTTGGAGTGGGCTAGGGGCCAGCCTCAGACCTGGGCTATCACTGCTGGAGCTGTGAGCCTCAGCCCCACCTGGAGAGGAAGCAGTGCCGCGTGTGTGGCGGGAGTAGAGGCGGATGGAAAGGGCATCCTGGCACAGCTCTGCTCCTGCCGGCTTACTTAACCCCAGGCTGCTCTGGCCTCTTGGCCTGTTTGTAAATGCAGAAACGAGCTCAAAGAGCAGAGAGCCAAATCTCAAAGCTGTTGGAGGGCGCAGCGGGGTCTGACCCTGGTTGACTGCCAAGTCTCGTGGTTCCCCAGCTGTCTCCTCCCTCCCTGTTGCGTGAGTGTGGACAGGTTAGTGAGCACTGCTGAGCCTGGGTGTTAGCATCAGAACCACAGGAGCAAGAGGGTATAATGGAAAGACTAAAAAAAAAATATTCATGCCTGACACGTGTGGGATGTCTCCCAATCGTCTTCGCTGGTCCACACACTTCCTCTCATCTAATTATTGGAGATAATTTATTACCCCATTTTACAGAGAAGACATTGACCTTATCAGCAAAATCTGTGCCAGGGGACACTTATCAGACAATGGCCCAGTTTCTTCAATAAATAAATTGTAAGGAAGGAGAAGAAGAAGATGAAAGGAGAAAGAGAGGTGAGAGAAGATATATATATATATATATTTTTTTTTTTGCGGTACTGGGGATCGAACTCAGGACCCTGTGCTTGCTAGGCAAGCGCTTATTCTACTGAGCTATATCCCCAGCCCAAGATATATGTATTTTAAAAGTTATCTTGTGATAGAGTCTTGCTGTGTGGCCCAGGCTGGCCCCAAACTCCTGAACTGAAGCCATGGACCTCCTGAGCTGCAGCCTCCCAGACAGACGGAACTAGAGGCACATGCTGTGGCCACTGGCCAGCGAATTTATAAATACAATTAAATGACGATCTCAAGCTGAGGCAGGAGGATCACTGCGAGTTCCAGGCCAGCCTAGACCCCGTGTCAAAAAACAAAACAATACAAAACAAAAAGTTCCCAATCAAGGCAGAAACCTAATGTGGATCCCGAATCACACTCATTACTTTTAAAATGTTGGCTCTAAGGCTAGTAGAAATTTGAACACGGAATGAATATGATTAAGAAAGCTTTCTCAGTGCTTTTCGATGTGATAAAGGCACTTAGTTATGTCTTTTTCTTTGGTGGGGAGAATACTAGGGCTTTGTGCATGCTCGTAGCTTTACCATTGACTACAGCCCTTGTAAAATTTTATTTTGACACAAGGTCTCATGAGCTTGCCCAGGCCAGCCTCCAACCTAGGACCCTCCTGCCTCAGCTTTCTGAGTAGCTGGGGTTACAGTCCCACACCGCAGCTGCTGGCTCCTCCATTGCCCCCTCTGCCTTTTCCTCCCTGCCTCCCCCCCACCTCCTCTTCCTTGTTCTCCTCCTCTTTCAGGGATACAGACCGAAATCTTAGCAGGTAAAGTGACAGACTGTCTGGGATTGGCTCCCATGTCCTGTGGGGGACGAACAGGAAGTGAGGTTGATAACTGCAGAAGCTGAGGAGTGGGCACATAGGGGGTCCTTATATTAGTCTCCTACTCTAAGTTTGTATATTAAATTCTCATCATAGGCTGGCGATATAGCTCAGTGGAATAAGCGCCTGCCTAGCAAGCGCAGGGTCCTGAGTTCGATCCCCAGTACCGCCAAAAAATTTAAAAAAAAAAAAGTTACATTTAAGGGCTGGGGATATAGCTCAGTGGAATAAGTGCTTGCCTAGCAAGTGCAGGGTCCTGAGTTCGATCCCCAGTACCACAAAAAAAAAAAAAAAAAAAAAGTCAGTTACTAAATTCTCATCATAAAGTGTTTGAAGAAAGAAGAAATTGAATCTCAGGGGCCCTGGGGATCTGCCTGAGGTCTCCCTTGCAGGACGTGCAGAGCTGGATCTTCAGAAGACCCCAAGCCCAGGTCCCTGACCATTCTCCTTACTTGCGTGCCTGGGGTGAGCCCCATGATGTCATACTGCCTCTGGCTTCTTGTCATCCACTTCTGGACAGTCTACACTTTCAGGGTCCCTGTTCCCCCTCTTTTTTATTTCATTTCATTTTATTTAATTTTATTTTTTGTCTTTTTTGAGACAGGGTCTAGCTATGCAGTTCAGGCTGGCCTTGAGCTCACTTTGTAGCCCAGGCTGGTCTCGAACTCTCAACGATCCTCCTGCCTCAGCCTCCCAAGTGCTGGGATTACAGGCATGCGCCACCACGCCCAGCTGTTCCCCTCTTTGTGTGGCAACTGCTTCTCATGACTGGCGCTAACGGAGTAACCCAGTGGGAGCCCACTGGGTGCCGTGGCTTTGGCGCTTTGCCTGCTCCAGGGAGAGGCACAGCCGCGGCCCTTCCTCCCCAGGTGAGCTTTCTGGGGAGTCCTCGGCCTCACTTTCTCGTCAGTCCCGGGAGAGGGGCTGGCTGGGGTTCACTGCCCCACTCGGAGAGACAGTGGCTTTGCCCTTCCCACCAAGGCTCTGGTTATGTCCAGACCAGAGTGTTATAGGAAGCTGAGTTAGATAGAAATACTATAGGCAGTCAGACAGAGCCAGGCCCTCGAAGGAGCCAACAGACCTGAAGGAGCCAACAGGCCTGTGGGCCAGACCTCAAGACAAAGGGTGCTACACAAATGCACCCACTCACTTCCCTAGGTGTAAATGTCAGGGATTGATATTCTAAATAAGTAACAACCACCTTCTAAAAAGCCAGGAAGAGTCACTAGCCCGACCCCCACAGGAAAAGCCCCTGATCTGTATTCATGCCCGCTTGCTACATGACTCACTTCCCCATTTGATCCTAGTCCACTCAGTCTTACCTGGACAATTATACCTGCAATCTTATTGGCTGACCATAGTTTCGTCCATTTCCCCTACCTTGGACCTGCCTCACCTCTTGGTTTTTCTCTATAAAAGTCCCTAGAAAAAGACAGTGTGTGGGGGGTAACCCACTCGGGCCCCCGTCTGTCCCTGTCTTGTACAGAAGCTTTCTTTCTCTCAATAAATATATTCTGCTCTTAACCTCCATTGTTCCTAAAATTCATTCTTTGGTTTTAGAGAACACGAACTCGTCTGATATCATTCAGGTTGGGAGATTTATTTTCCTGTATCAAGAGGACATGACCTGCATCATGTCTTGCTGGAAATTGTGCAGGCGACCCTCCAGAGCCGTCACACACTTCAGGGAAAGGGCGTGGGTTCTCCTGTGTCGTCCTTGGAGGAGCCACCTCACCCCCAGCCTTGGCTTCCTCCTCTGTAAAGTAGGTGTAGATGCTGGCTGCAGACACTGTGTGTGGGGTTCAGGCCCCAGACAGCAGGCAGGTAGAAGTGTTTGGCATAACAAGTGATCCGTGGCAGGTGCAAGCCATCATGGTGCCGGGCTCATGGTACCAGCAGCAAAACGGTATCAACATGTGGACCATGTGCCAGGCCTATGATCAGCCCTTTTTCATGTGTGTGAGGCATTTAGGACAGTTCGTGGCACGAGGGAAGCATGGCACGGGACACGTAGTGGCTCCTTTAACCTTCACATTAACCCTGAGAAGTGGGGCTGGGGAGCAGAGACTCCCAGAATGCTGAGAGTGGCAGTGAGACCACTTAGAGTCGGCCCGGACCCCCTATTCACCCTCCTCCTGGTGCACTGCTGTGGGCTCAAAGCTCTACTCCAGCATCGGCCCCTCCGGGAACTCCCAGGCTGCACAGCCTGGGCGGAGAGGACATGCGGAGAGGACAATCCAGGGGGGGAGGGCCTGATGGAGGCTGTTGGGAGAGGGAGCGGGGTACAGGTAAGTTGGCAGAAGCAGTGCTTTAGAGGGAGGCCCCATGTTGGCTGCTGGAAGGGCGTATGGGGAAGGTCCCTGGTTCTGCTTCCCACTCTAGGTGCTTCTGTCCTCTGAGGTCCAGCTCTCGTCTTCCTGAGGCCCACTGTTGGGTCACACAGCAAATGAAAAATGATTCTGGGGTGCGTCTGCCCTGGCTTAGCTTCAGGCTCTTGTACTTTCTGGCTAAGCGATCTTGTGCCTGACTCCTATGGGACCTTAGTGAAGGTAACTGCAATACCCACTCCATAGACTTGCCACTGTGTTCTCTTAAGTTAAAAAGTCACACACGAGAAGTGCTCGGTGTATGGGGACATGGGTGATCCCAGTCACCTCAGATGGCTATACCTTGTGGTGCTTGTTCTCTCCTCTAAATTTCTCCTGTGCTTACATCTGACCTATCACAGTACTGACAATATCCATGAGCCTTCACGGTGGATTTACTATTGCCTGTGCTGCTTACCTGGCCCTTTGCATGCAGGGCTCCCTTTGGATGTAATAACCCCTTGAGCTAGGTATCATGCCCATTTTACAGACAAGAAAACGGAGACCTCTTTGAAATGTTAAATTACCCAGCCAGCACACAGTAGACTGAGGAGTTGACCCTAGGGAAACTATCAGCCCGTATAAATCATTCTAATTCATCACTTACTCAATAGTGATGAAGGCCTACTATGTGCAGGGTGCTCTGCTGGGTACCAAGGATTTGGAAATAAAAGCCCTCAGGGAACTGCAAGCCTGCAGTGGGGAACATAGATGCAGAATCCCAAAGCTGAGGCTGTGGCCAAGGTTGCAGGCACAGTGCCGCTCTTATCTACACAGATTTTCAGGAGGATGCGTTTTATTTAATCATATGCTAACAATTACTGGACAGATGGCCCGTACCATAAATGCTGCTCTCTCTTCCCGAAGGTAAGACACAAAGGTTTCTAGAGCGAGCAACAACACTAGAAGCACAGCTTTGCCGTGGTTTTCAGACTCCCATTTACCTCTGAAGCTGTCGAAGACAAGTATTAATGACAAGACGTGGTGGTAAATCAGCCAGAATTGGTAGAGAGCTCCTGCTTCTGTGGTGATGGCCACTCCCTTTCCAGCAGGCTCAGACACATGCAGCTGACTTCTGCCTGGCCTGAGGGGGGGCCAAGGGAAACAGAGGCAGGCACAGAGACTCTTGAGAATGGGATGCTTAATTTGGGGGTTTCTGCAACAGGAAGTACTTGATTGCATTTGGAAAACTATGTGGGAGTTCACTGTGCGATAAAGAGTAGAAAATACTCCCTAGGGGAAGGGACAAAACTGTGGAAAGCACCAGTGTTTGGAGAAGGACAAAGTCAAGCAGTTGCCATTTGGATTTGTGGGGCTGGTGAGGAGCTGCATGTGATAGGACCTAGAATGTCATGCTAATTGGCCAGGAGCTTACTTTATAAGCAGTTTTTGTGTGCATGTGTGTGTCGTGGAGCTCTTTAAGGAGTGATATGGTCAGATTGTGGCTTGTGAAAATGGCGAATGTCTGTAATCCCAGCACTCGGGGGAGGCTGAAGCAGGAGGATTGCAAGTTTGAGCCCAGTCTTAGCAACTTAGCAATTTAGAGAAATCCTCTCTCAAGATAAAAAAATAATAAAAGACTAAAGATGCTCAGTGCTAAGTTTCCAGGTTCAATCCCCTGGTAGCTGGGGGGTGGGGGTGACTGTGGCAGACTGCAGGGAGGTAGCTGAGCAGTTCGTGACAAGGTGGCCAGTTCCCCAGCAAAATTGGTGTTCAATTGACCCTGCCGTGTGAAATACATATGCACCCCAGGGTGTGCAAGCGTGTGAGCAGTGGATCTGCAACATTTGGCTCCACAATATTCAGAGCCCCCCTGACGCTGTCCATGGTATAGCACATACTGTAAGCTTGCAACCGCAGTGGCCTCCCTGGAGGCAGCTTTAGTGTGTGTGTGTGTGTGTGTGTGTGTGTGTGTGTGTGTGTAAGGAACCCTCATTTTTGTCTCTGGGGACCGGGGCAGAACCCCAGCTGCTGTAGCCTTGCTCAGAAGGGCTGTCCAAAAGGCAGACCCCTGCCTCACCTGGCCGGGCCTTTGTGCAGGTGTTTGAGGCCAGAATTGAAGCTGGTCAGAGCCAGGACCAGAGCTGGGAGCAGGTTTCAATGTTGTACTTGAGAGTCAGGAGGTAGAAAGCATGCAGACCACATCTGTGTCCTAGGTCACATCTGGGTTGCAGGGAAGGTAGACTGGAGAGCCAAGGAGACACCAGAGTCTGGATCACACCTTGGCACCCAATGCCACACAGAAGAACTTCAGAGGAAGGAACCCAAGGAGGGGTAGGGTAACCAGGTAGGCTCATCTGGAGAAGGTGGCACTTGTGCTGGCCTGGAAGGTTCTCTGGGGAGGATACTGGGCAGGAGACAGCCTGGGTGATGGTAGAGAGGCTGGATGGTCAGCGGCTACCAAGAGTGAGCAGACTCCTGCCTTTCTTTCCTTTCTCCTCCCCACCTGCATTCCGTGGCCCTTCTCGGGAGCTTATAGATGCACGCCTGGGTGTCTGGCTGGGGGCAGTGGAAAGGTCGTTTCATTGTGTGGGCCAGACAGTGGAGGTAGCTCTACAGAGCCCTTTGTCTGCTGAGTCACCCACCAGAAATCCTGGAGGCTTCTGGGCCCTACTGGCCTTGGACTCAAGGCCATGTCCTGGAGACAGGTTGTTCTGCCTCGGCTGGCCCTGATGCCGCAGGAGGCTGTGGGGGTGGGGGAAGAGGGTGGCCTTCAAGACTGGCCGGGGGCTGACTAATTGAGGCTCCGTGAGTCACCAGGTCATTATATCTGCTAACCCTGGGCCACGCAAGCTGATGGAACCTTCAGTACCTGCGAGTCCTAGAATAATGGGCTCTTTTAAGATCACAGAATCTTCCATAACAGGCTCTGTGGGAAGCATAGATTCCTATAGAGTCACAGGCCCTTAAAATCATAGACTTGCTTAATGTCCTCCTCCCAGAGTTGTGGTGAGAGTGGAGTGGAATAATACAAAGAAAGACGAATAGTCCCGCGTTGCTCAATGGCGGCCACTGTCTCTGAGGAAGCGAGGCCTAGAGAGGTGATGTGACTTGCCCAGGGACACACAGCTGGGGGGTGGAGGCACAGGGACTGGAGGAAGCCCAGCTGGGCTGACCTCTGTGATGCTGACTCTCCTGGAGCTGAGGCCCACTGGGGGGGGTGCAGGTGGGATGTAGGGGAGGAGGGGTGGAGGACTTTGGTTTTCTCCATCAGTTCCCACGTGACCTTGAGAGAACCAGTCAATCTCTCCTGGCCTCGGTCTCCCCATCTCTAAAGAAGAATAGAATTGCCCCCCCTGCTTCCATCCCTGGTGAGTGCTCGGACAGGCTCTGAGGTCACGCAGCCGGGCAGTGTGCTCCCAGGCAGGTGGCATCACACTCAGAGGCCACCTTCTTGTTAGTGCATCAGGGCCTGGGTTGTCGTGAGGGTCCACTGAAGAGCTAATGCTGAGCAGAGGCTCCCTGCATCCGGGCCCCTGCTCTTTTCTTTGATGAGTCGGTGATTCTGGGCAGGTCCTGCCACCGTCAGGGGCCTCAGTTTCACCAGCTGCAAATACACCAAGAAGTGCCTCTTAGGTTAAATGGGTTACTGCAAGCGAAGCACTCACCTCTCTGCAGGCAGGAAGTGTTCCTTGAGCACCTTGATCCAGGCCTTTCGAATGGACAGGGAGCTGGGAAGGCCTGCACAACCGTGTGTGTAAGTATTATGTGCATGTGCTGGAGTGTGCGCCACCCTGCCTATTAATGGCAGAACCTGCAGCCCACAGCTGAGCGGTGTGCCCAGAATAGCTGCTTCTCCTGGCGGCCTCTCCGGGGACCAGAGTGTAATGAGTGTTTACAGAGCCCCCCGCCAGGCAGAGATGAGAGGCTCTGCCAGCGCTGGAGCCAGGCAGCGGCTGGGAGCCCAGTGTTATTATATTAACGAGCATCAGGGTGATGATCACCATTAACAAGATTAGTCACTAGGCGGCCGCCCCCTTCTCCAGGCCTCAAGTGTGTGGCAGGCGAGGCCCTGTGCCTGTGCCTTCCTCTCTGTCTTGGGGGGCCTCCCTGGTGCCAGGCACAGGGCCAAGCATATCGTGTCTGTGCCTGCACTGCTCTCATCCCCTGGGCTCAGGTACTGGTTCACCTACTTTACAGATGAGAAAACTGAGGCCCACCGAGGGATCTAGGTGACTGCAGGGCACGTGTATTTGCATTTCCCACTCATGTACCTGCAAGTATCTTCACAAGCCCAGGAGGAAGGGCTCTTCTTATCCTCTCCCACAGCGGGGAGCCTGAGGCACAAGGTAGCTAACTAACTTGCTGCTCACATCCCCTGTCTTTGTCCCCTGTGGGCCCCTTCTCCTCCCAGCAGCTGTGAAGACGTTGAGCTTCCTGGGCCCCTGGTAGTTCCTCTGTAGCAGAGTCAGCTGAGGGCTCTGTAATCAGAGTCTGGCAGTGGTTTTCTTCTTGTCCCGCATCTCCATAGGCCCCTTGGTCAGACCCACCTCGGCACAGACTCTTGCTGCCATCTGTCACACAGAGCTGCCCACTCATGCCACAAACACCCTGGCCCTCCTTAGGACAGACAGGTCAAGCATTCTAGGTATGGCTCAGCAAGCCAGGTTCTCACTTTTTCTGCACAGCACCATGTCTAGCACTGCACCAGGCTCTGGACCCACTGATGAGAGGGACAGACCCATCCCGGTCCTCATGGAGACTTCTGTCCTGTGACTAATCCGTGTACGGCACACAGTAGCAGGGATCCGGGCCAGGAAGCCCAGCCCTGGTGGCTTCTGTGTGAACTATTCTCCGAGGGATAAGTGAGCTCCTTTTATTGAAGCCAGGGTTATTTTGCTCTGTGCTGTGGAAGCAACAGCTATTACCCCCTGGGTGCAGGAGCTGGCAGGTTCCCGGGAGGCGGGGGGCCTGCTAGATTTGCGCTTGGATGACGTCCGGCTGCAGGGCCGGGACGGGCTGGAGGGCTGAGGCACTATCCACAGGAAGAGCGGAGAGGGCTTGGCGCTCCAGAGCTGAGCACGGGCGGGCCTGACCCGGGGCAGCCTGCCCTGTGAGTGGATGCAGGCCGGCTCCTGCCCAGCCCAGAGGTCAGGCCGTGCGTGCCGCCTGCAGCTTCTGCCCTTTTGCTGTCCTCCCAGAGTTGTGTCCCTTGACTGTCACCCAGATGCCCCTTGTGAACCTGTGCTTCAGCTGCCCTTGGGACCCAGGACAGCTCCTTCTGGGCAGGTCCCTGATGCAGAGCTGAGGCGGGGAGCAGGGACTTGGATGGTTTGGGAGAGTGAGCATGGTAGGCAATGCTGTGCCTACCATGGGGAGGCGGGAGGCCTGAGTGGGCTGCGGCTGGGGCGAGGGTAGATGAGAGAGGATGGGACAAGGGGCGGTGTTAGTCAGTTCTCCTCCGCGCGCGTGTGACAAGTCCAGCTAGGTCTGGCAGAGGGGCTTTGCAGGCTTGCATCCCTGGTATGGATGGGCTGGTGCCAGCTCAGGTGCTCCTGGGTCGGAGACCCTCCTTGGGGGTGGGGCTGTTGTTCTCCTCGCTCTGCCTCTCTGCTGGGCTCCTTCTCCTCCATTCCAGGCAGACTTTCTCCGCGCCACAGGAGGTGTGGCCACAAGAGGGCTGGCCACAGCCGCTTGTAGTCACCTTCATTTCTTTGGTGAAGCGAGACCAGAGCTTCTCTCTTCTGGCAGCCACATGGAAAATCCCAGGGAAGGACACCGATCAGCCAGACCAGGTCACAGACCATCTGCAGAGGGTCACTGTGATCAGGGCGACGGGATGCCCTGAAGGCCAGGGCTGTCTCTTGTCTGGCCTGGAGTCCTGGAATTGTGCCAGCCACATGGAGTATGGCAGAGCAAGTGTTCTCCTGTCACTTGGGAATGAGGGACAGGGTTTCTGGGTGACAATTCAGCAACTGGCAGCTGCAGACCCCACAGAGAGAGGAGACAGAGGGAGATGGAGTGTTGTGGGCCAGGGACTCATGAGGCACAGGCTGAGGAGTGCCCCAGGTATGGCCTTCGGGGACCTCTCCTGCAGTGGGGAGCAGCCCAGTGGAGCAGTCCACCTCCATTCCCTCTTTTCTCTCCGGGCTGCTGGTGTCTTGTTTGTTAGGAAAAATGTATCAGCCAGATTTTGGGAGGGCTGCCTATAAGCCCAGCACTTTGGTAGGCTGAGACAGGAGGATTGCAAGTTGGAGCACAGCCTGGGCAACTTAGTGAGAGCCTGAGTCAAAACAGAATTTAGAAAAAGGCTGGGGATGTAGATCACTGGGATGGGTTCCACCCCTAGCGTGGTGGTAGCGTGTGTGTGTGTGTGTGTGTGTGTGTGTGTGTGTGGTGCATCAAACTAATTCCTCTGAGGGCACGTGGGTTGAGCAGTGCCAGGAGTCTCTTTCTAAGGCACAGTGTCACTGCTTCCCTGACCTCATCCCAACCTACAGAGCTGGTGGCTCCCTCCTCTGGGCCCTGTGCTTCTGTAGCACCATCTGTCAGGGTGCATCCTGCCCTGTGCCTCAGTGGGAGACCCACAGATCTGTGTTCCCAGGATGGAAGGCTCTTGGGGTCCCGTCTCTGACTTTCCACAATACCCGCCCTCTGGGTATTGGTCTTGCTAGCTCTTCTGGTCTGCATGGGTCTCTGTGTCACCCCTGGTTCAGGTGGTGTGTGCCTGTGTGCACCATGCCTGAAGGAGACTGTGTGTGTGCTGAGTCTGCGGCTGTGTGAGTCTCGGTGTCTGAGCAGGCACCGGCCTATGTATTGTTTCTGTGTAGGGGTCTTCTGTGTCGGCCTCAGTGTGACTGTGTATGCGGGGTGATAAGGGACATCCTCTTCCCTGGGACTTGGTAAGCTTAAGATGTGCACACAGACACACACTCATAGACCCACACTGGGATAGTCACACCAACAGAGACACACACAGAGACACAGTTACACACAGCTACACACACAGACCCACGCCAAGGCACAGACACCAACACAGATATACGCAAAGACAGATTTGCACAAACACACGCACAGTCACACATGACACACGCACACTGTTACACACAGGGCTGGATGCACACATGCACACGCACGGCGCAGGCTGGCTGGGATGGATTCCTGGAACTGCGCTTCCTGGCCCATGTCTCCCTGTGCCCAGCAGCATCTGAGATCCCACCCTGCCCCTCTGTTTCCTGGCCACAGCACTGTCAGCAGCAGAGCAGGCCAATCTTGCAGGTGACCCTTCTAGAAAACAGAGGTGCTGGGGTCTTGGGAGGAGCATCTGCTCCCAGCTGTCTGGCGATACTCTGAGAATACTGCCATCCTTCTGTCACAGCAGCCCGGGACCGTGGGGAGAGGTGCCTGTCTGGTGTGGTGCCCTGCAGATTCAGGCCTCAGCCAGGTGCAATGGGGCATAGGGAAGCAGGAGGAGGCTGGGACTTCTCAGGTGGAGCCTGACCTCCCCACAAACATTACTCAGTGCTAGATCCGCAGCTCCCAGTACAGCGCCAAGCACATAGTAGACGCTCACCAAATATGTGTGGAATGAATTAATGAAGGCAGACATGGCTAGCACTATTCTAACATGGAGACTGAGATTCCAGAAAGGCAGTTTGTTCAAGGTCAGACAGCAACTAAGAGGCCAAGAGGGTTTCAACCAGGACTGTCCAAGAATCGAGGCCCCGTGCGCCCCAGTACATATCCAGATTCACCACACCTGAGCGGGGTAGGGCTGAGGGCCTGGAACCTTGGCAATTGTCCATGCACAACCTCACTGTTTATTATGGGTTCACTTTCCTCATCTGTGCAATGGGTTTGGTGATAAGACAGTAGATAAAAAGTCACAAAATAGGTGCACAAAATACTTCACTTCCTTTTTATCATTGGCCTGGGTTTCATTGTTGAGCCCCTGCTTCCCTGAGTGTAGCAGAAGCAACAATCTGTAGTATGTGGGAACCCCTCCTGGGGATTGTGTCTAAGTGGGGGGAGAGGGCAGAGAAGCTTTGTAGTGGCCAGTGCTGTGGCCGGGCCTGCCCTGGGTTGGCTGGGCCCAAGGAGGATCCTGAAGAGCCCTCCTTCTGGCCTGGCCTTTGAGATCAGCTCTCAGAGTGGCTGCTACATTTAAGGTCCCTTGCTCTGATTCACAGGCTGACCACTCTCTCTCTGTCCCTCGTGGGTGCATGGAGACCGTCCTGGGCCTGGTGATGTGCGTCTTGAGCAAGGGTGACTTCAGTGATTCCTTGAACCTTGGTTTTCTTTTCTATAAAATAGGGTGATCACAGCCTCTGCTTTCAGGGTGGCTCAGCAGGGGAAACAAATCCAAGTGCATCATAACGGTCCCTCAGCGACCCCTCCAACTGTCCTGTTCAGAGAGGCTCAGCTTGGGACAAGGTGGGGATGGGGCTCCCAGGTCACTTCTGCGCCTGCCTCTCCTTTGCACTGAAGAGGACAGATGTGCCTCCCCCTAGCTGGGGACCGTCCTCATGGTGAGGTGGCATGTGGGGGTCTACACAGGCAGGGTTGCTGTGCTCACTCTCTGCTTCCTGTGGCCCCACTTGTTGCTCCGTCCCTACTGTATTCTCTGCTGCACCACGCCCCCCACAGCCCTCTGCCCCAGCCACCCTGGAGATCTGGTGACACGCTGGGCCTGGCTGAGATGACATGTGCGCCAAGGGTCCCTCAGACACCTCTTCTCTGGGAAGATGCCTGGGGAAGCCCACCGCAGGTGGCAAGAGGAGCAGGTTGGTGGGGCCAGTGTGTGTGTGCCCGTCTCCTCAGGGCCAGCATGGCTCGGAGGGTGGCAGAGGCCGAGAGGCCAAGCCCAGGCCAGCAGGCTGTGGAGGCTCAAGCTCCAGGCTCTTTCAGGGTCCTGAGGCCTGGAGCAGCAACCATTCGGTGCATGGAGCAGCAGGCCCAAAGGTCAGAAGACTCAGACTTGCCTCTTGTCAGCTGTGGGACCCGGGCAAGCGACTGCTCTCCGAAGCTCCAGTTTGTTCCTCTGGAAAATGGGCACAAGGCTCTCGGGCTGTGATGGGGAAGTGGGAAGTGTCTTGGATGGGGCAGGAGACAAAGGGCCATTGTCCCTGCTGCTACTCACCCACAAAGGCCACCCACCAGCGAGATGACGCAGGCCAAGGCCAGCCTTGAGACAGCTTCCACCATGACAGGGTAGGGTGAGGTGACAGGAAGGGGCGGGAGGGGCTGGACCCCATGGCCTGACTCCCTCTGGGAAACAGGAAGTCCATGCTGCCCAGGCCACTGTGCTGGCCACAGGAAACCAGCTGACCCACCCCCCCCTGCCTCCCAGCCCAGGAAGGAATTCACTATGTTGTCAACAGCCCAGCCCAGCTTCTGATAGCAACTGTCAGAGCTGCTGGGGCCCAAAACAATGTCTGTCTCCTTATTTTATAGGAGGCCCAGAGAGGGTCAGGTACATACTTTAAGTCACACAGCACACAGGGCAGGCAGAGGAAGCGCTCAGGACTTGGAGTCTCTTATGCTTAGCTAAAGCAGCAGCATCACAATGGGTAACAGCCTCTTACTTTCTGCTGGACCTTTGTGAGTAACCCACATGCAAGAGCAGTCACCACTCTTACAGATGAGGAAACTGAGGCACAGGCTGTCACCTGTCCTGCCTCAGGTCACACAGCAAGTAAGCAGCCAAGTCAGGATGGACACCAGGCTGCCAGAGTTGGGTGAAGCCCCACAGCAGTTCTTCCACTTCCTCTTTGAAAGGGAGACACTGAGACCTCTAGGGGGGTGGGAGATGGCCCGAACCATGCAACATGTAGACAGCAGGCTGGGACGGGCTGTCTGCACTACAGCTTTACTTACGGAACCCAGGCTCGCTTCCTGGTGGCAATGTGCCTAAAGTTAAAAAGAAAAAAGGGATTTTCCCCATTAGGATTCCACGTGACACAGTGTAGCCCATAAACTCTAAGCAGGGGACCTGTAGCACAAGTGATTCACATTACATGCACTTCTGTATGTATCAGCTTCCCAGCCTCCGTGGGGAACTCCGTCTCCTCGCTTAGAAGACAGCTGCTCTGCTATTCCACGGCTGCAATGCAAGAGCAAAACGCCACCATCTCACCAAGCAGCTATGTCTGGAGAAGAAATGGAGTTTCTGATGGACAATGGTCAGCTCACACCAAGGGCAGCAGGAGTGCAGGGAAGAGGCCCAGGCCCCTGGGCGAGGAAAGAAGGCTGGCAGGGCAGGGGCTCCGTCCCAGAGAGCAGAGTGCAGGTGCACCAGCAGGGCACCAGCAGGAAGTGCGCAGGTGTGGCTGGATAGAGGACGTCCCAGACTGTGATGGGAGAAGGGACCATGTCATAAAACAGAAGCAACGGAAGCGCAGGAGGAGGTGCCCAGCCACTCCATCCCTGACCTTGGGATCCTGCTTCCCAAAGTGTTGCAAAATGCTTGGGCCCTGGATGCTGGGTAGATGAAGGCCCAGCATCCTCCTCCGCTGTGGAGAGTCAACCTGGGAAAAGACTGGGCGTTATGGCTTCCAGTTCGGTTTCTGTTTGGCCACTGCCTTGCTGTGTGGTCTGAAGCTGACTCTTGCCGTCTCTGGGCCTCTAGGATTGGTGAGAAGGAGATGTGGTGAGATTTTCACTTTGACAGGTCTGGCTGGCGAGTCGGGTGAGGCAGTAATGACAGATACTTTTCCTGTAGCTGTATGTTTCTGAACCACTTTTATGTGACTCTTTCTTTTCAGCCAGAGGCATCTAGGTCTTAGGGAGGCACAGGATTGGGGATCAGGGGGACAAAAGGGAAGGATTGATGTTCAGCTTTTGACTGAAGAGGATCCTGCAGTCTTTAGCCAGATAATGGTCTTGAAAGGCAGGCTTTGTGGAGAGGGGAAAGGCTTTCTAAGTCCCCAAAGTCCTCTTTGCATATCAAGAGCCCTGCCTGGCAGACAGACTCAGAGATCACAGGAGGAGTGTGGAGAGGATGAAGGGATGAAGAGGGGGAAATTTCCACCAGACAAGGAGAGGGAGGGGAGGGAAGGGGAAGACAGATTCTGGGAGGAGGAATGGACAGGGAGGCTGTGCCTGGCTCCTGAGCCTGAACATCCACTCTGCCCTGTTTCTGACATGGGAGGGAGAAGGGGCAGTGGTGTGGCAATCAGCAGATGCCACGGCATCTGTAGGTGGAGGTCTCCAGTTCGAGGAGGCTGAGCTGGCATTGGTTGCTACCCCCACCCTAGAATCCCAGATCTAGAGATCAGCAGAGAGGCCTTTTGTGACCAAGGTGACAGGGGCTCTGTGGGCCACAGCGGTGGAGGCTGGCCCAGGCCCATTCCTGGGGGCCAGTTCTCACACTGCAGAGCCAGGCTACACAGTGGTTAGCAGCAAGAGAAGCAGGAAGTGGTGCCTCGCATGGGTGGCAGTGAGGACCAGGTGGGTGGCACAGGGATGGGTGACCCCACTTCCAGGAAGCTCCATGGGCCTCCACCATCTGCCACCATATTTGGAAGGAGAAGTGGATGGGGGAAAGACCCTGAAACACTGAACTGACCCTCCAAAACCAGGACAGACGGCAGAGAAGAGAGTTATGTTTGCCAAGTAAGAGCCTCTTTCTCCCCTGTGTACCAGATCAGAACACATGCAAGAGATGTAAGGGTGCTGTGGGCTTTCTCTGATTTAGGAACAGCCTAGCTGGATTTTGGTGAGTGCTTCTGAGTTCCCTTCACCTTGATACTGGTTTTTGCCTCCTTTTGGGTCAGGTTTTGCTTTGCCAATTATGTATGTGCAAAGAGGTTGCCTGTGAGAGCAGGCAGCCCTGTCCCTTAGGAAGACATTTATGTTGTATTTGTTATGGATGATTGTATCTATTTGGGACAACTGAGGCTCAGAGAGGGTGTATTAGTTAGGGTTCCCTAGAGGAATAGAATCAATATAAAATATATGTAGAATTATACAAAGGGATTTGTTAAGTAGGGTGCAGGATCAGGGGCAAAAGTGATACTGGCCATCTGAAGTGTCAGAGGGCAAAGAATCCCAAATGGCCCTCTGAGCACTGGAAAGCCAGAGGATTTGCAGCAGTCAAACATGAAAGGCCTGGAAGCTCACTGTAGAATCACTGGTGTGAATCTGCGATGGAAGACTGAACAGTCTGGACTGGAAGGCTGGAGAAACTGGAGACAAGTGTCAAAGGCAGTGGTGAAGATTGGCAGTCTTCCCCTTAACAGAAACCCTTCTTCTTTCCCATTTTATTCTATCCAGGCTACAAGCCTATTGGTTGATGTCATCCATATCCAGGGAGGGCCTTCCCCCTATTTGCTGGCCTACATGTCAATCATCCACAGACAGGTCCAGTTTACTAATCATCCACATAGTTTACTAATCTGCTAGGCTGTTCCTAAACCAGGTTGACATATCACAATGATCACAGAGAGTAAGCAGTTTTTCCAGTCACATAGCATGTTGGTAACAGAGCTGGAATTTGAACTTGGATCCAGAGCTTCCAAAAGTTACATGTTTCTTGCTTACACAGGCACTCTGGGGAGCACCATGCCCAGATGATGGATGGCAGCAGTTAGCAGGTCATTGTCTACGCGGATATCCTTCCAGGATGTGACGGGAGGCATCCCGGGTGATTAGTGCAGGGCCATGTGGAACTGCATGCTGGCCCCCAGGCATGCGGAGCCACTGTTCTTCCTACAGTACCAAAGGAGGCCCAGATGACAAGTTTCCAATACGCGTGGCACGTTGGCGTGCATGGTAGAACCGTGCATCTTGCTCCAATTAGGATGTTGGAAGAGAAGGAACTAATTGTCCCACAATTTCCTTTATTTATCAAGCTCAGAGGGAGGTGTGATGATGAGTGTCCTGGAAAGCAGCCCGGGGTTGGGAATGGTCCTAGCTCTGACCACCCCCTCCACAGGTAGGAGGTCCTCAGGCCCTGGGGACAAAGGAGGTGCAGTTACCTCCACTCTGTAGACCAGTCAAAGTCCCCTCTGGGTGTCAACTTGTTCCTATGAAAAGGTCTCATTTCACAGCAAAGCTAAGGACGGCTGGGACTCTGGACACCCCCTCTGTGTGCTGGACACCTGGCTGGGGTGTTTCACACATCCCCAGCATGAGTCACAAACTAGACACCAATTAATCTTCCAAACGAGGCCTGACCTATGTGTCCCACCCCCCCTGGAAGTCTCCTTGGAGCCCTCAAGTTGGCTTGAGGCCTCCCTTCACGAACCCTCTCCCTGCCCTCTGGAAGCCTGACCACCCTGGGAGTTGAGCTGTCCCTCTCTTTGCTTGGACTGTGTGCCTTGCCAAGGCCAACGTCATTCTCGACTAAGGTTGGTGCCTCCCGCACTTGGAAAGAACCTCCAGGAGCACCTCTGCCATGTGTGCTGACCTGTGAGTGTGAGAGGAGGATGCTAAAGGCCCCTGGGGACCTCGGATGCACCAGGATAAACCCGCAGTGACTGTTGGAGAAGGAGCCAATGGTGTGTCATGTAGAGAATGAGACACTGTCTAACCTCACAGACCTGGAAGGTGCTGTGACCTGTGTAGTGAAAGCAGAACCTGTGTGGGGCCCTGTGTGGTGCCTGCTCCTGGCGCGAATGCAGAAAGTTTTCCTGGAATACTTGGTACTTGGAGAGAACCTTAAAGGGTAAGAGATGGAGCCAGGAAGGAGAGGTGAATGGGGAAGCTGGCCAGTACAAAGTTCCGGGCATGGGAAAGCTTGCTGGAGCCACAGGGGATTGTGGAAGAAAGGACAGAGGAAAAAGATCAGGAAGGGCCTTGAGGGTAAAGGGCAGAGGATGCCATGGGGCAGGGACTTGTGAGTGCTCTGAGAAACTGGCAGAATGGGACTGAGGGCGCTGGGTCCCAGGTCAGGGAAGTGCTGGAAGCTGCAGGATGTCAGGTTGTGACCCTGGGCTGGCTTGGGCCCAGTCTGCTACGCCAGCTCCAGACTGCAAGCTCCTGAGGTTCCGCCACAGCCTACCAGCTCTGGTGGCACCAGAGCAGAGGAAGCAATCAAGGTCTGCGGAGTTTCCTCTGGTCCTTCCTGTCATCTGCAGGGCGGGCTCCAAGGAGTCCTGCAGGCCTCAGGTCAGCCTTCCCCAGCAGGGCGGCTGACAGGGCCATGCTGTTCCAGCCAAGGGCTGCTTTGTTTGGTGGACCTGGTGAAAAGAGCTCAGCTCAAGAGGACGAGTGGTCCCCATTCTGCGGCAAGAAGGCTGGGGGCCAGGCAGCTGGGCCATGGGCAGGTAGCTCCCAAAGGACAGAGCTAGGCTTTGGCTATGGCGCTCTCTGAAGCCACTGCTTGTCCACACCTCTGCCCCTGCCCCAAGGAACCAGGTGGATACATGCCCTTCCAGCCAGGTGACAGACACTGAAGGCAAATATTGTCCTGACAGGTGAGTCTAGGAAAATAAGAGGAGGTAGGAGGGCTTGGAAGGAAGTACTGAAAATCCTCCTCAGCCAGTCTGACCTTGAAGGCCTTGGAGTGAGTGCCCTTTAGACAATAAATGCTTTATGTTTTCATATGGATGTATACCTCTAATTCCCTCCAAGCCATCCACCCCTAAATCTCCCACTCATCTGTCTGTCTGTCCGTCCATCCATCCACTCACCCCTCCCTTTAGCCCCTGTCCCATGAAAATCTTTGTATCTGCCTACTAATTTATCACCCCACCCTCATCCACCCATCCCTCCATCACTCCGTCTGTGTACCCACCCCCACACACTGGCTAATTCAGTGGCCCAAGTGACAACTTTTGCTTTCTATGGTTTTGTTCTGTGGTACTCAGGATGTTAAGCTTTGGTCCTCTCTCTTTCTCGTGGCTGCAAAATAGCTGCAGTGTCTCTGCGTACGTCATCCTCACCCACCAGTGTGAAAGGCCAAAAGAAAGAATGTGCTCTGTTTGTGTTCCTTTAATGAGAAATCTTCCCGGAGAGGCCCTACGAGACTTCGCCTCATGTCTTCTGGGCCAGAATCACACCACATGGCTATTTCTGAACAACTCTGGCGAGGAAATCTGTCATCATGGTGGCCTCCAACTAAACAAGATGTGCAGCCTGGGGAGGGGCCCTATCGCCTCCTAAGCTGCCAGAGATAGAATAAAATCAGGACTCATTTAGCAAGAAAGAAGGCAGGAAAAGAGGGAGGCGGCTGTTGAGTAGGCAAATGTTGTCAGGCGCCCCATCCATCTTTCCATTCTCTCCCCGTCAGCATAGCAATGCATCCATCCATAGATTCCCTCGTTTATCCAGCCACGAGTCCATCCATTTATCAAACGTTTATTGATACCCACTGTGAGCCAAGCCCCACGCTCCCCTTCTAGTGAGAACCCAGAAGAAAAAGATCTCGTTAGGGAGAAATATGGAATTTCCCATAATGCCCCTGATAGCTGCTTTATTTAGTCACAGTAAGAATAATATCTGAGGCTCGCGCTGTGCGTTGCAGTTTGCAAAGCTCTCGCAGGACCACTCCTTCATTCCACACACGTTTAGCTGGCATCTGCCGTGTGCCAGGCTCAGCCTTTTAGTTTTACAAAGTGCTTTTTCCTGTTTTTGTCAGAGGGAGCCTCTCCAAAGTCAAGGGCCACGTGTGTTCTGGAGGCAGGAGTGGAGCCTCCCTGGGGCTTTCTTGGAGCCGCAGCGGCCCTCTGAGACCAGGGCTGTTGGAGGCCTTTCCTGAGGGAAGGAGAACGTGTTTTCCAGAGCAGGGCAGGACCTGTCTAGGATGGCGGCTGCACAATGGCCCCAGAGCTCACGTTGGGGCATTTGGAGCAGGGGCGGGGGTGTCCTTTTCCATGAACTACAGTGATATTGCTGCTTTGCTAAGCACATGGGGCTTATCCGTTAGTCTCAAGGGCCCAGGTCTTTTTTCTGCCAAACCAGGTGGAGTCCCGTGACATGCACGCCCCATTTCAGGTAGGCCCCTAGTCTGCTCCTAGTGTGTGCAACAAATTTCACCCTGACCCCCGACCCTCTCCAAACCTGCCTGTCACCCCACATCCATCTCCTGGGCCCCCTCTGCTGAGAGGGTGTCAGGGAACTGTGACAGACACTCTCCACTCAGATGTCAGCTAGAAAATGGGCCTCACCTCCCGGTGCTCAAAGTCCAGGTCTCCTGGATGGGAGGAAATGCCTTGATGTGTGTGTGTTATCAAGGCCACTGGGACACTGGCAGGACATAGGAGGACATCGGGAATGTCAGGTTTTCTGAATGTTCCTGCTTTTCACGGCCCTTTGAACTGAAGTTGCTGGCTTAGAGAGGGATGTCGTAAATCAAGTGCCAAGGAGCTAGCCATGTACATGTCTTAGATTCCTCCATACCCAGGGGCTGGACTCTGTCAAGCCCAGGGTCCCAGCAGTTCCCACATTCAGGGGTCAGAGTCCTCTGCTTTCATGGCGTGGCCTCATCCTTGCAAAGGTCAGAAGCCAGTGTGAGTGTCCTCTCCCGGTTCTGTTTCAGGGCTGTCGCCACGACAGTGAAATCAACCATGCATATTTACACCCCGGAAACCAGCAAGCACTACTGGTCAGCAGCCCCCTCCAGCCAAGAACCCCATTCCTCATTCACCAGCACGCACAGGGCTCAGAGGCCTCCAGAGTCAGGGCTGCCCTGGTAGTGGGTTCTTGAGATCTTACGGTGAAAGCTTTTCTAGATTTTTGGACACTGTGTTTTTTAGAGTCCTAGGCAGAGGGTTTCTCACAGTCATAAAGAGACCATTTTCTATGGCTTAGGATGGAGTGTTTCCAGAGCTAAGACCTAGGAACAAAGATCTGCAGAGCTGGCGTTGAGAATTTTCTTGGTCAGAAGTAATTTTTTCCCCCCAATTCAGTCATAGACTTTTCCAGAGCTAGGCAAGAACCCAAGGTGGAGAACCATTTGCCCATCCAGGGTAGAGAACGGCACCTCCTTCAGAGTCTACAGATGTTGACACCTGGGCTGCTCTAAACTCCAGGGTCCCTATATACACTGAGGCCCCCAAACCCCCTCTCCTTGGTGGCCACTCCCAGATGGAGGGTGACCTGTCTCAGCAGCGTGCCAGCCACATAAATCAGCCCAAGAAGACACTCAAGTTCTAAGCCTCAAGTCAGAGAGATAATTCAGTCATTTTACTTTTTTTTTATTTTTTTTTTTTGCGGTACTGGGGATCGAACTCAGGACCCTGCGCTTGCTAGGCAAGCGCTTATTCCACTGAGCTATATCCCCAGCCCCTCAGTCATTTTACTGCTGTGGGAAAAGGATCTCAAACCAAGTTTCCTGCTATCTCCCAGTGTATGCCAAAGACCTCACAGTTTCTTTTATCAACTGGTGTTAACCTTATCCCATTCCATCATCATGGAGAAACCTCCCTGCAACTTGTTCATGCGCCCTCAGTAAACAGTAGCAGGCAGACCTAGATATGGGCACAAAGAAGCCTTCCACATTGTCGGAAGTATGTTGTACCCCTGAGTAGACCACTGATTCAATTGGACTTCCGGTTTCTCCTTGACAAAGGGCAGTGATACTTCCTGTGTTGAGCGCTTCCTGGCCTGGCACCCAGGAGGTAGAAACCATCCAGTAACAGCAGGATAACCTAGAGAAGCCAGCTCCAGCCTTTTGGGGCTGGCAGGGCCTACTGGGGGTGTCTTCAAAGGGCTCTCTCTCTTTCTCCTCTGCTCCCCAAGTTTCACATTGTAAAATCAAGGATTCAAAGAGACAATGATGCTGTGTGAAGTGCTGTACACCTGTAATCCCAACACTTGGGAGGCTGAGGCGGGAGGATTGTTGCAAGTTTGAGAGCAGCCTGGGCTACAGTGAGCCCAAGGCCCACCTGAACTGCACAGCAAGACCCTGTCTCAAATAGACCAAAAAACAAAACCAAACCAAAGAGAAAATGATAACTAATGTCCCTATCAGCTCTGCTATGTATTAACCTCTTCTCCACTAAAACTTGACCTTCACAAAGCTGCCCCAAAGCCAGGTTCTTTGAGCAGGGAGATCTGAATCATTTCCCAGTATTTGTAATGACATTAAACAAATCTTCCCTTGGGGCAGGCTAGGGAGGGGTTGAAGGAGAAGAGGGATCTTATGGCACAGGGACACCATAGAGTCGAGAAGCGAAGCAACGTACATGTGACAAAGGCAAAGAGCCTCTGGCACCCAGGGGCTTGTGGTAGTGTCCCAGGCTTCTGTCCCACCGTGGTGGCCCCTGACCACGGAGGGTTAGATACTCTGATAGCAGAAACATGGTGACTTGGCTGAGGACTCAGGAGTGGAAAGTGTCTCCCGGCGACTCAGTTGTCCTCTCTGGAGATCTCCCTATAAGTACAAAGCTACAGGGGAGAAGCCAGAATTTTCTGTAATGTCTAATTCACATTTTCCTGAATGTATTTAAGGCTTAGGCTGTGATTTTTTTTTTTTTTTTTTTTTTTGCTGAGGAATATTAGTCTATTAAGGGGAAAATTCATAGAATGGATGCAAGGATGATAAAAATCAACACTGTGTTGAAATTATGTCACTTCAAACCCTTCATTTTATTTTCAGATCGCTGCAGTGAGGTTTTGATTGGGCACTCTGAATTGGTGAAAGAAAGGGAAACGGAAGTGTTACAATGAGAAGAGAGAAAGGGAATCTTCCCTAGTTGCCAAGGGGCCCCGCGCCAGGGGAAATGTGGCTCCTCCGTGTGCTGGGTCTGTTCCTAAAGATGCCTTGGAATTCCTGTCGTCTGACAGAGCTGATGTGGCTTCTTTTCCCCATTCACCCAAACTCCAACCAGTAAGACTCAGATTGTTTTTTGTACCAGGGATCAAACTCAAGAACTTGTGCTTGCCAGGTAGGTGCTTGTGCCACTGAGCTATATCCCCAGCCCAAGACTCAAATATTTTAAAATCACTGTGAAATACCTGTAGAGCAACTTCCAAGGGTTCCTGACTATAATAAAGCATTTTAAACGAAAAAAAATGTGTGTTATGTTTAGATCACTGAATTAAGCAATCAGTGGGTAGGTTTATGTGAATGAGCACTTTCAAGTATAGGACATGAAGGGGGTTTCCAGCCCCACATGGTGAACATGTGCTGCACAGTAAATAACCAGGTAGATGGATAGGTGAAGGATGCCAAGAAATTCATCAAAACAGGACTGGCTGGGAGTGCCCCCAGGTGCTGTCAGGAGCAAGAAAAATGTATAGAAAATAAGCAAAAATCTGATCCCAGGCCAGGCATGGTGGCACATACATATAATCTCAGCTATTTGGGAAGCTGAAGACAGAAGACTGCAAGTTCCAGACCAACATGTGCCACAGAGTGAATTCAAAGCTAGCTTGCACTACATAGGGAGACCTTGCTTCAGGATGGAAAGAAAGAAGAAAGAAAGAAAGAAAGAAAGAAAGAAAGAAAGAAAGAAAGAAAGAAAGAAAGAAAGAAAGAAAGAAAGAGGAAGGAAGGAAGGAAGGAAGGAAGGAAGGAAGGAAGGAAGGAAGGAAGGAAGGAAGGAAGACTTGGTGTAAAGCTTAGCAGGAGCGCCCTTGCCTAGCATGAGTGAGGCCCTGGGTTTGATCCCCATCGCCGCCAAATTATCAAACACAAAACACAACCCCCTGGGAAAACCCTTCACCTACACCGGTGACCGACATGTGTCCTCCACGTGGATGACTGCTGTGTCGAGCTTCCAGCAGGAGCATCCGTGCATTATTATCGCATTTTTAGAATTTTAGTGTCCTTGGGCAACCTTTCTTTTTTTTTTTTGGTAATTCATTCAAATGTGATAATTTAGCTGGTGAGGGATAAATACAATTACTTACCTTTCAATCAATATTTAATTTCTTAAAGCTATAGATCTTAATCCTAGTTCTTGGCTTTGCTTTTACTCTCAATTTACGGATCTTGATATTTTATTTATGAACTTAGTAATTTTTATATAAGATCACATTTACTTCTTCATCGATTCATAGTCAATTAAGTCATAAATTCAACAGATTAAATTCCCATAAACTTTTAGCACCATTTAAACATTTAATTAAGCAAATTCCTTTTGATATTTCAAACTACAATTACAAATTTAATTTATCCGATTCAAACACTTCAAACACCTGACAAGGGAGACTTACAAATACGATGAACAGCCCTTATTCCCCAGCACTGAAGCAACTTCTGTAAATCTAATCAGACATAAAATTAGTTGCGTAGATTTTGTTGTAAACACAAAAAGGTAGCAGAAAATGCATAAACAAGACAATGATTCTGAGAATTCTTGCCACACTTGTAAACATAACTTATACAATAAATGTCAATATTATAGATTCATCTTTCCCTTATCTCGTTGTTAAAGAAAATAACGTAACATAGAG
>PVLD010009818.1:0-74563 GCA_004027595.1 Dinomys branickii | reverse complement strand
ACGGGCAATGGGGGAGCGTGCAAGCTCTTGGGGGCTCCTGTGAAATATGAGGGGCACCAAGGGCTGGGGAGGAATGGGTGTGCACAGAGGACCTGGGCGTGTGGGCCAGGCATTCGAGGTCCTGGGATGATGGGATAGGGGAGTGTGAGTGTGCAAGGGGACCAGGAGCCAGTGCAAGAGAGCCCAGAGCACAAGGGCATGGCTGTAGGTATGACAGAAGTCTGTGTGCATGAGCCAGCGTCCACTGAGGAGAGTACGAGGGGTCAGTGGTTAAGGAGGTAATGAGCGTGCAAGCCCTGTAGGCTGTGAGTGTGATACAGGAAGGAGTGTGCAAGAGCATGTGTGCAGGGAGGAGTGTACAGATGCTGGGGGGCATCTGGAACAGAGGGAGGTGTGAGTGCAAGGGCTTGCAAGGGGTGTGCAGGTTTGGTGTGTAGGGTGCAAGGACACAGGAAGCCACCAGGGTGACAGAGGCAGGGCTGGGGGCCTCGGGTATGTGAGGACTGGGGGAGTGTGAGAGAAGCAGGGTGGGAACCACAGGTAAGCAAAGTGCACAAGGCTGGGGCCATGTGAGTGCACTCTTTTTAAAGTACTATGGATTGGGGCTGGGGGTATAGCTCAGTGGCATAAGCGCTTGCCTGGCAAGCGCAAGCGCAAAGTCCTAAGTTCGATCCCCGGTACCGGGAAAAAAAAAAACACAAAAATGTGTTCGCGATATTTCGATCCCCACTACTGCTAAACAAAAAGCAAAAAACGAAAAGAGAATAAAGTACTAGGGATTGAAGCCAGGGCCTTCACACTGAGCTACATCCTAAGCCTGCTGTAAAGTTTTTAAAATTTTGACAATGGGCGTGGTGGTGAACCCCTATAATCCCAGCACTTGAGAGGCTGTAGCAGGAGGATCGCTGAGAGATTGAGGCCAGCCTAGACTACATAGTGAGACCCTGTCTCAAAAATAAATTTAATAAAAAAATTTAAGTTTTGAGACAGGTTCTCATTAAGTCATTAAATTACCCAAGCTGAGTTTGAATTTGATGATCCTCCTGCCTGAGCCTCACAGAGTGCTGGGACTGTAGCTCCATGGCTGGCCATAAGTGTACTCTTGGGGCACGTTAGGGTGTCGGGGCCACTCACATGTTTGTGGGCTGGACATGGCCGGTCTGGGCTGCTGAGGACAGTAGGGGCTCTGGTGGGTGTGTTTGGGAGGCTGGTCCAAGTGTGCCTGGGTAATCATGGTTGTGCCAGGGAAACAGGGAGGATAGATAAATGAGACACACCAGGGCTGCATAAGGCACACTGGCATCCTCAGGGCGAGTGTGCAAGAGGTGTGTATCCACAGGTTGGCCTAAAACAAATGTAGGTGACATCATGTGCTAAAACTTCAGAAGGCATTTGGGAACCAGGCGTGGTGGTGCATACCTGTGCTCCCAAGACTTTGGAGACTGAGGCAGGAGGATCGCCATGAATTTGAGGTCAGCCTGGGCTAGATAGTGAGTTCAAGGCCAGCCTGAATTACATAGGGAGACACTGTCTCAAACAAAAGTCATTGAGCAGTACAGTGGTGCCTGGTATAGGCTGGGCCAGCACAGCATACCTGGGGACCCCAGAACCCCAAAGTGTGTGTGTGAAAGAGTAGGCCCTGGCTAGCCAGGGCCAAGTGTAGGCACATTAGGAGATTCTGTGGAGGTGAGTAAGGGATGTATAGCCATATTGGTTCAAGTTCATGAGTGGTATGTGTGTAGACGATCATTGCATAAGAGCATGACAGTGCTCCCAGGGTGAGTGTGCAAAGGGTAGGCATTGTGTGTGAGCAGCAAAAATGGCACAAAAAGCAGTTGCTGTGTGCACAAGGGGTGTGCATTCATGCATGCACCAAGTCTACAAGAGGTGGGCATGGGTGAGCAGGGGATGGGCCAGGTCCATCAGGACTATGAAATCTCTACTAAAGCTGGGCATGGGCTTGCCAGAGCAGAGCAAGGGCTCACAGATGTGCACGGCGTGCACGGCCCCATGTGGGGTTCAAGCATGCAAGGACCGGGCAGGCCCTGTAAAGTGAACATGGGCATACGCAGGTCTACCGACCTGGGGCATCTCCCACTGAGCACGGTTGGTCTCTGAGATCTCGAAGTAGATGCGCTCAATGCGGCGCGAGGCGCCCATGATCTCGATGCGCCCCAGGTAGGGCCGGAAGTAGTCAAGGATGCTCTCGGCCAGCTCCAGGAAGTTGCGCAGGCGCGGATCATGTGGCACGTGCTCCGACAGGTTGGTCAACAGCACTGCCACATTGAAACCGATCTCACGGGCTGGCTCCTGGAAACGGTTGGCAAACTCCTCGCAGTTGATCATCTCGTTCTCATCCGCTTCGGAGCACGAAAGCAGGAACTGGATCTCCGGCCCAGTGAACTGCTTCTGGCTGTCCATGGCCTGGGGGTGGGCAGGGGAGTTCAGTAGAGTGGCCTCAGGACCTCAGTGCTCTTTTTAAACTATTTGTGAACTTTACATAGAAAAATCCAGAACCGGGTATCTAGCATCTGACGCTGATACTCAGCAGGACAGCACAGGGGAGGGAGGCTGTACCAACTCAAAATACAGACGTGCAGCTGGGCTCGGCGGTGCACACCTATAATCCCAGCAGTCTGCGGGGCTGAGGCAGGAAGATTGCAAGTTTGAGCCCAGCACAGACAACTTAAGCAACACTCTACCTCAAAATAAAATAAAGAAGGCTGGGGATGTAGCTCAGTGTGAAGGTCCTGGCTTAATCCCCAGGACCTCAAGAAAAATAAAATAGAAAGGAAAAAGAAAAGCTGAACCTTCATCCGCTGTATGACACATTCCATCTTCAGGATGGTAAAATGGACAATGCCCCTTTGATGTCCTATTGCTTCACCCTCTCTACAGGTAATCACTACCCTGGTGTGAAACTGCCCAAACCTGTGTCACCAATTCTCCCTATGTCTAATCATTACCCACAAAAAAGTATAAAGTAATCCCATGCATAGTTTTTATTTAGAGAGTCATTACGATAATCATGTAATTTGATAGATGCTTTTTGCATTCAATTGTATGTTTTCAATGTTGATAGACGCATAGAGCAAATGAATTCATTTTCACTGCTGTGTAGCATTCCCATTTTATAAATATAACGCTATTATCCTGGTGAAAAACAAAATTTAAATTGTTGGTAGCTTTTTGTGGTTCTGTTACACTTTACATACAAAACATGGAACATACAACACTGTTCATGGAACATTCTCATGCTGATTTATCTTTTTTTGGTCTTTCTGAGACAGAGTCCTGCTATGCAGCTCAGGCTGGTCTCGAACTCACAAAGATCCTCCTGCCTCAGTCTCCCAAGTGCAGGGATTACAGGCATGTGCCACCACGCCTGGCTTTATTAAGCATTTTGCAAGTGGTGCTCAGAAGCAGTTTTTTCAAATGTTCTTGACCACACTGGCAGTAAGAATGCATTTTGTAATGTGATTCACAACACAATTTTGACTTTTGCTGTACAATACATTCTGCAATGTTCTCTTTTCTTTTTAAAGATACTAGTCATGGTAGGTATGTGGCGCATGTCTGTGGTCCCAGCACTCCAGGAGATGGAGACAGGAGGATTACCAAGTTTGAGCCCAGCCTGGACAACTTCATGACTTAGCAAGACAGTGCCTCAAAAAAATAAAAAGGCTGGAATGGAGTTCACTGTGAAGGTCCTGGGTTCAGTTCCCAGTACTGTATCAAACACAACAGCCAAAAAAAAAAAAAAAAGCTGGTCATGACTCACTAAATTAATTTCATGACCTACAGATAGGTTGCAAAATGCAGCCTGAGAAATGCTACTCTGGGGCATGAACAGAAGTGAAATGCTCTGGCTCTAAGGAGTGCTTTGTAAGAAGCCAAGAGGTTTGCAAAATGTTTTCTAAATGAGTAATAGGCTTTGCAGATCATGACGGGCTCTGGAAACCACAGAGAGTGGAGACACAATCACACAGGAACTTCTGCCCTTGCTCACTCCCTTTTTCCCCCTGCGGAGAGGCAACTCTTCGCTTAAAAGCCCACCTCCTCCAGGCCTGAGACCCTTCCCTCTCATCCTTCCTCTGCTCTTGTGATCTGCTCATCTCTTTCTCGTTGCCCATGTGCCTGAACCCTTCCTTTGAAGGGCCCTCTCTGACTCCTGTCCACTTCTTGTCCTTTTTCTTCTCTCTCTCTCTCTCTCTTTTTGTCCATTTCTTTGCTGGTGTCTCCTCTTTCTCCTCCTTCTCCAGATCTCTCAAGGTGGGGGTGGGGCAGTGGGGGTGGGTGTTGCATCCCCTCTCTGTCACACTGGGAATTGAACTCAGGGCCTCTGCACTGAGCTACAACCCCAATTCTTTCTTATTTTTTATTTTGAGAAAGGGTCTTACTGAGTTACTAAGTTGCCCAGGCTGGGCTCAAATGGGTCTTCCTTCCGCCTCAGTGCCCCAGGTTGCTGGGATTATGGGAGTGCACGCCATGCCCAGCTGCATCCCCTTCATGAGGTGCACACTTTCTTGCAGGTATCTCTGAGGCTCCAGGCTGCAAGCACCACCCAACAGTGATGGCTGGCCCTGGCCGCTGGGCCGAACCCGGACTCTGGGCTGCAGCCTGCTATCTCTCTGTGGCTCCCTCTCTCCAGATGGAGGTGGCCAGAGCTAAACTTTTGAATTTAGAAGCTACCCTCCCACAGTCTTACCAGTCTCAGGAATCACATCCTCACCCACCGGCGCTTTAGCTAAAATCTCTGAGTCATCCCTGATTCCTCTCCTCTGTCTCACCACCCACATGTGGTCCCTCCGTACATCTGTCAGCTCTGCTTTCAGAATAGATCTAGGGCCCACCCACTCCTGCTGCTTCCAGCCCCACCCCTGCTGTGCAGCATCTCCAGCCTGGACTCCCAGGTCCCCACACACAGTAAGAAGTGCCCTGCAAACTACCTGCTTCAGGCCACCTCTCTCCCCAGACTTTATTTTTCTGTCTTGAGACAGGGTCTCATTATACTGCTCAGGTTGGACTTGAACTTGCGACCCTCTTCCTCAGCCTCCTGGAGTGCTGGGATCACAGGCAGTGCTGGCTCAGAATTTCCCCTTCGCTCCATCTGACTTAGGTTAGAAGTCAAAGTCCTCGCTGCAGCCAACTAGGCCCTACATGTGCCACAGTTTACTTCCTGTGCCATCGCCTCTCCAGCCGTGAGAACGGGCTTCCTTTCTGGCCCCCTGTACATCTGCGGTCTTCTTTGCCTGGGACCCCACAACCTCCCCAGCCTACACGGAACCTCTCAGAGCTCGGCTTCTGAGGCCAGCTCCCCAACCCCCAGTCCACAGGGCGTGCTCGCTGCGCATGGCTAGACTCTGCTGCCCCCTTCGCACCGCAGACCATGGGCTGCCCTTGTTTGTTCGGAGGCCACTTGCCTCTCCCTACTGGACCTCCACGTGGAGGTGGCAGGTGTCTAGCTCACTGCTGTGCCTTCAGGACGAGAGTGCACCTGACACCTGGCAGGTGCACAGCCAGTGCTGTCTTTGGGTGACTGAACTGAAGGTCCATGTGTGAAAGGCTGGCTCACAGATGGCATTGTCAGGAGGAACTGTAGGCCTTTTTTCGGGGGCTAGCAGGAGGTTCTTAGGGGGGACTGTAAAGTATATGCCACCATGCCTGGCTAAAATAAGAATTTGGACATACTAAGTTATATGTATATATTTCTTTTTACTTTAAAAATGTGGGTTACAATGCTGGGTGACGGTGAACACCTATAATACCAGCACTTAGGAGGCTGAGGCAGGAGGATTGCTGCAAATTCAAGGCCAGTTTGAACTGCATAGTGAGACCCTGTCTCAAAAAAAAAAATGTGGCCACTAGAGCATTTTATTTTTTTGTTTCTTTGTCTTTTTGAGACAGGATCTCATTATGCAGTTCAAGCTGGTCTTGAACTCATTTTGTATCCCAGTCTGGCCTCAACTCTCAACGATCCTCCTTCCTCAGCCTCCCGAGTGCTGGGATTATAGGCGTGCACCACCACACCCAGCTTACTAGAGCATTTTAAAGGATACATGGTGCTCGTCCTGTGTTTCTGCTGGGCAGCACTGCTCTATGGGGTCAAAAGATAAACTGCAAGGACAGAGAAAGAAAAAGCGACAGAGGAGAGCAGTGGGTTCAAGGGGATTTAAGGAAACATCCACCAACTGCAATGGGTGGACTTTGTTTGGGTCCTGATTTAAAGAGACTGCAAAAAATAACTACGTGATAGTTGAACATTTGAATATTTTCTAGATATTTCATGACTTAAAGAACTGTGGATACTTCTCGTTTTATTTTTGTTGCTTTGTTTTTGGTTAGGTGTGATATCACCACTGTGGTCTACCAAATGCAAGGAAAGTCATGTAAGACCACACATACCATCTTAGTGCAGATATGAAGTGTCCAGAGCAGACAAATTCATAGACGTAGAAAGTAGAAGGGTGGCTTCAGGGGCTGGGGCAGGAAAATGGGAAGTGACTGCTGAAGGCTATGAAAGTTCTTTTTTGGGGTGATCAAAATGTTCCAAAATTAGACTGTAGTAGGGGTTGCACCACTCTGCAAATACATTAAATGCCACTGAATTGTACACTTTACGTGGGTGACTTTTATGAAATAGAAATTATATCTCAGTGAAGATGCTTTCATTAAAAAAGAAGCCATAGCTAGATGTGGAGGTTCAAGTTTATAATTCCAGCACTCCTGGGAGGCTGAGGCAGGAGGATCATGAGTTTGAGTCCAACTTGGGCAACTTAGCAACTTAGCAAGTCTCTGTTTCAAAATAGAAAAAATTTTTAAAGGTGGGGGATGTAGCTCCACGTGAAAGCCCTGGGTTCAAACCCTGTATCACAGTAAGCAAACAAGTTTTCTTTTTCTTTTTACTACTGGGAATTGACCCAGGACTTGTGCGTAGTAGAGACAAGTGCTCTACCAGCACATCCTCAGCCCTTAAAAAGAAGTCTTCTAGTTGGGGATATAGCTCAGCAGCAGAGGGCCCGCTTGGCAAGTGCAAGGTCCTGAGTTTGATTCCCGGTACTCATGTACAAAAAAAGCTTCTAAGTAAGATTTACAAAGAAAAATATTTGCAGGTAAAAGAAACCTGAAAACCTCAAGAGTACTTACTAACCAGGAATAAACAGTAGCCCAACACATGGCTTCAATCATCAGAAAACTTGGTTTGGTGCTGGGGATTGAACCCAGGTTTTCACATATCCAGGGCAAGGGCTCTGCCACTGAGCCCCCAGGTAGCGTTCTCTGGCCTGCAGGAGCTGTTTGGGGCCCTGTGCAGGACTTCATCGATGCAGACACACTCTGTACACTGTCATGAGTCCTACCGCCCACAAAACACTTGTGAGGTGAGACAATACTCTGTGTACTTTTAGAGCAGATTTGCATAGGAATGAGGTGCAGAGGGTGTATTGGGACAGAAGTGCAGTCCTGAGTGGCAGTGGCAGCCTTTGGAGAGGCTGGCGAGGAGTGGGAATGGGGGGGGGCAAAGAGAATCGGGGGGCAAAGTGACCGAAGCCTTAGCCGTAGGCCTGAACTGTTAGCAAAAAAAGGTATTCGTGTTTGGTTAGTATTACTTTTTAATTATTATTATAATTAAGTTAATGTTTAGTTTTGTTTTTGGTCTTTTTGAGACAGGGTCTCACTATGCAGTTCAGGCTGGCCTTGAGCTCACTTTGTAGGCTGGCCTTGAACTCACAATGATCCTTCTGCCTCAGCCTCCTGAGCGCTAGGATTACAGGCTTGTGCCACCATGCCTGGCTTTTAAGCTAATTTTTAAAATCTGGGTATAGTGGTGCATGCTTGTCATCTTAGCTATTGGGGAGGCTGAGGCAGGAGTTTGCAAGTTCAAGGCCAGACTAGGCAGCTTTGGAAGACTGTCTCAAAGTTTAAAAAGGGCTGGGGATGCAGTTCAGAGTAGGTGCCTGACGTGCAAAGGGCCTGGGCTCAGTCTCCAGTATTGGGAAACATAAAATAAAAATAAATAAAGTAAAATTATACATAAATATCAAGTATTCTGCATGACCAAAATATCACCATAAAGAAAGTCAAAATAATAAGCCAGAGCTGGGCAGGGTGATGCACGCCTATAATCCCAGCACTCAAAAGGCTGAGGAAGAAAGGGTCACTGTGAGTTCAAGGCCAGCCTGGACTACATAGCAAGATCCTGCCTCAAAAAACCAAAACAAAAACAAAAAAACAAAACAAACAAACAACAACAAAAAAAAACAGGAAAAATAGGTGCAGCTGTTAGAACAAAGTTCTAAGTAGCTTAATATACAAAGAACTCCTAGAAATCAAGAAGAATACCAACTTTCCCACAGAAGTAAGGCCAAGCAACCAGGCATAGCATGCATGCCTATAATCTCAGCATTTGGGAGGCTGAGGCAGGAGGATCACCATGAGTTTAACTCACTACATAGTGAGTTCCAGGCTAGCCTGAGCTACACATAGCAAGACTCTATCTCAAAAAACCCAAAGTAAATGAATAAATAAGCAAGTAAAGGAAATGATCAGTTCACAGAACACGTAATACAAAAGAAATAACATGCAGAGATGCTTAACTACACTCAGATAGGACAAATGTAGTTAAAACTGCATTGTAGTACCAATTTTCACCTAACAGATTGGCAAACATCCAAAGACTTGACAGTGTGGTCTGGTGGCCGGGCTGTGGGGAAACAGCCACTCTCACACGTTACTGAAGAGAGAGGAAATGGAGGGAAATATATGTCTAGATGGCAAATGCATTATTTATCCTTTACCCACCAGTCCCACTGCTAGTGTTATACTCTTACAGTCCACTCTGTAGTCAGGGCTGCCATGGATAGTCATGTGAGTTGTACACTGCACAAGAGTACAGATTATAGCAGAGACACTGCATGTTTGTGCATGTATTATTGCAGAGTTCCAGAAAATGGAAGTAAGTGTTTTGAAGAAGTCTGTATATGGGCCATTAGCAATGCCAACTATAATACCATGGTCCATGCAACAAGGCCAGTGTCCATCAACATAGCATGGGCTATAAATCCTGATAGACATACAAAGTAGAGTATTAGGCACCTGGGAAAAAGAATGAGAAAGCTCCTATCTCCAGAATGTTATTAAGTAATACTGATGAGTGACATAATACCCAACCTATGAGCATGAGAAAGGAGGAAAAAAAGAATATTTGTATTTGCATGAAAAAAAGGATGGTAATATATTTTTAAAAACCTACTAGGCAAGGTGGTGCATGCCTGTAATCCCAGCACTCAGGAGGCTGAGGCAGGAGAATCGTTGTGAGTTTGAGACCAGCCTGGGCTACAAAGTGAGTTCAAGGCCAGCCTGAACTGCATAAAAGACCTTGTCTCAAAAAGACCTCCCCAAAAAAAAAGAAAGAAAGAAAAAGGAAATGAAGGCATGTTTTCAAGTTGCAATCTGAAGTCCTGTGACTGCTGAGGTACAACATTTTGTGCCTAGCATCAAGCCCTGTGATGTGGGACCCCAGTCAGGAGGCATCACACCATTTAACATGAAAATGATGTCAGATGACACTTCGGCTCTGCACAGGGCACGGCTTCTCTGGAAGTCCCCTAGCCCCCCAACCTCCCCACCAGGCCTTGGCCCCCAGGAGGTGCTCCCTTCCTCAGTGCTCACCAGGCCAGACTAACAGGGTATTCTGGCAAGGGTGGTGTGTGCTGGGGCTCTGCTGTCTGAGTTCTGATTCCAGCTTTGTCACCCAGCCCCTTTCTTTATTTTTGGATGATGTCTCCCTAAGTCACTAAATTACCCAGGCCGGGCTTGTACTTGTGATCTTCCTGTCTCAGCCTCCCAAGGTTCTAGGAATTACTGTGCTATCCATGCCCGGTTATAGGTGACCTTGAGCATGTCACTTCATCTCCCTCTGTGTCAGTTTCCAAATATTTAACAATGTAAATTCAAAGCAGTTCTTACCACATAGGGCTGGTATAAAGATCAAATGAGCTAGCTAGGTATGGTGGCACACGCCTGTAATATATTTTTATTTATTTATTTATTTATTTATTTATTTTTTGGTGGTACTGGGGATCGAACTCAGGACCCTGCGCTTGCTAGGCAGGCGCTTATTCCACTGAGCTATATCCCCAGCCCCTGTAATATATTTTTAAAAACAGGACTCAGGAGGCTGAGGCAGGAGGATTACTGAAAGTTTGAGGTCAACTTGGGCTACATAGTAAGACCCTGTCTCAAACAAAACAAAACAAATCTCCCCTAAAATCAACTGAATTAATTCATTTTCACACAAGATCTGGCATAGAAGGAGAATATCATAAATATTAGCTCTTCCTCATGAAAGCAGAGCGCTCAGGCACAGTGACATATTCTCTTTTCTTTCTGTCTGTCTCTCTCTCTGTCTCTGTCTATCTGTCTCTGCCTCTCTCTTTTTCCCTCCCTGTCCACGGTGCAGGGCTGGAATCCAGAGCCTCCTGCATACTAGACAAGTGCTGTACCACTGAGCTGCAGTGACATGTGAGAGGCCAAAGGGCTGGGCTGCGAGGCGGAGCGCCAGGAGAGTGTGGGAGCAGCGTGGTCCTGCATTGCATTCTGACCCCTCAAAAAATCTCAACGAGTACAAGTGCATAAGATGTGAGGATTAGACAGTGGCGTTGTGTGGATGTTCGTTCCCTGATTTGCATAATTGCTTTGTGGTTATGTAAGGCAATGAACTCGTTCTCAGGAAATACACACTGAACTATTTAGAGGTGATAGCAATCACACTGGAGTACGTGACAGAGTTAGGCCAGCGGGGTGCAGGGTCCTCAGAAGGTGTACGGGTGTGCAGTCTGCCCGTGTTCCTGCAGTTATTTCCAAGTACAGAGCACAGATGGTGATAGCAAAGGTCTGGCAGGGGTAGGGGGCAGTGGCAGAGTGTGCTTCACATGGGTGCAGCCCTCAGTACTAGTCCAGAGCCCCCCCTAACAAAAAAAGAGCTGGTGCCAGGCATGGCGGTGCATATCTGTAATCCCAGCTACTCTGGAGACTGAGGCAGGAGCAGCCCAGGAGGCCAGTGGGAGCAACTCAGCAAGAATAAGGGCTGGAGATGGAGCTTAGTGGTAGAGCAGAGCCCTAGTGTGCACCAGGCCCAGGTTCAATCACCAGCGCTGTACTGCAAACAAACGCCTGGTAGCAATAACGGTAACAACAGTGCAATAGCAGCTAACATCTCCCCAGTGCCCTCCCCGCCCCCAGGGGCTCCACAGACCTTTTTTTCTCTTCTTTTTGAAACAGGAGCTCAGTGAGTCACTAGGTTGTGAGAGACAGGCTCCAATTTGCAATCCTCCTGCCTCTGTCTCCCTCAGTTCTGGATTTGCACGCATGCGCTGCCATGCACCTCCTAAGACCTTTCAAGCACTTCTTAGGTTTCAGGCACTCTGCCTTCCCACAAAGGTGCTGTGAGGAGTCTGTTATTAGCCGACTCCACTTCCTAGAGGACCTGGAGCACAGGAAAACTAACTTCTCAGGTGTGTCAGGTCAGATGGCTCAGCTGGGATGGGGAAGGGCAGAGGCAGGAGGGGCCAGCTCCCACAGGAAGCCGGTTCTGGGCCTTCTCTCCAACCCAGTGAAGGTTACACAGGAAAGAGACATGATTCCTGGATCCATCCCTGGTCCTGGGTTGGATTCTTGGCAAAGAAAAACTTTCTTCAACAAATGAAAATTGAATACAGCTACATTCAATTAGCTTCCAAGCCCCGAGAAGGCAGGGGCTGTGTGTGTCTGGATCCTTGCTGGGCCCAGGGGTCAGGACAGAGCTCAGCACAGAGAAGAAGCCCTGTAAATGCTTACTAGTTGAATCAGGAGGATAATGTTATGACTGTTAATAATAATAGCAACAGTTCTGGTGTTAATGCATTTCACCCTCCAAACTGTTTTAACCCCATTTTCCAGATAAGGAAACTGAGCCTTGTAAAGAAGTCTCTTGCTCAAGGTAGGCAGCCAGGAAGGCACGGCTGGCACTTGCAAGCCTGCCTGGAGCCTAGGCTCTGAGGCTGCCCCGCACCCACCTTCTGGAAGTCTTTCTTGGAGATGAGGCCGCGGGGATCGGTGACATAGTCCTGGAAGGCCTCGGAGCCCACGATGTCCTTGAGCTTCAGGAACATGTCGAAGAACTTGAGGATCATCTCCACGTTGGACGAGGACTCCACGAGCATGTCCACCATCTGCCGGGCAATCATGCCGTTCACCACGTTCCCTGCAGGAGTCCCAGATCAGTGCGGCCCATCGTGTTGCCCTGCGGAGCTCCCTCACTGGAGCCCTTCTAGCATGGTCTCTCTCTTCAGCTTCGAAGTCGCCCATGGCTCCCTAGGACCCACTGTGCTGGTGGATGCTTCCCTGGCCAGCTCCCAAAGCCTCCCCACAGAGGGCCGCTGTGGGGTCTCTGTCAGTACTGTTTGCCAACCTGCTGAGTTTTGCCTTTGGGCACCTCTCTCCTCTCACTGGCTGGGGGAAATTATGAAAAGAGACAGTGGTGACAGGATGGGCATGGTGACACACACCTGTGTCCCAGCACTTTGGGAGACTGAGGCAGGAGGACTGTAAGGTCAAGTCCTACCTGGACACTCAGCGAGTTCCCACCTCAAAATAAAATAAAAAATAAAACAGCTAGGATGTAGCTCAGTGGTAGAGTGGCCCTTGGTACAATCCTCAGTGCCACTGAAAAAATAAATAAAAACAGCAGTGCTGCCCCAGCACAATCCTGTTACAACACTGCAAGGAAAGTAGGCTAAATATCTGTTTCTACAGATAAGGAAGCTGTGACTCAGAGAAAAATCTCACGAGCATCAATAATGGGGTGGGGGGGGACTTGACCCCACAGCCACATGACAGCCACAGACACCTGACCTCTGCACTAGTTCAGAGGCCGGGCAGCTCCTAGACAGGGAGGTAAACCAGAGCTTAGACAACAGGGTGGGGGCAGACTGGCCCCAGGCTCTTTAATACCTATAAATTTTAATAAGATTTCAAATTTGCATAAGAGCTGCAAGAATAGTATAACCCAAGCACTCTGGGAATCTGAAGCAAGAGGATCATAAGTTTATGCACAACCCAGGCAACTCTGTCTCAAAAAATTAAAAAAAGGGCTGGGGATGTAAGTCAGGACTCTGGGTTCAACCCTCAGTACAATCAATCCATCGGTCAATCAATACAAATCTTCTAATTTTTGTAAGCTGACTAAATATCAAAAACCTTGAAAAACCATAGGGGGATTATTCATGGCAACTTGTAACAGCAGAATTTATTTTGTTAATTTCATTGGTACATTTCAGATATACCAAAATATTTCTTAAAGCACTTGAGGGTGGCCCCTGCTGCCCACCGTGCCTTGGGAATGCTGACCCTGTTTCCTTCCAAAGGAACAAAATGAAATGAGTGTTTCTCGGTTTAGGTCCAAAGAAGACACAAAAGTCAAAGTCCTGTGGGGGCAGCTGCAGCCTTTCTGATGCCGAAACAGAACTCACTTTACTCTTCTGTGTACCTTTACTCCTCCTCAGAAATGGCAGAAGATTCTGTCATTTAATGTCTGGGGCAAAACTGCAACTTTTTATTTTCTTTTTTGAGACAGTGTCTTGCTCTATGAAGCCCAGGCTGGCCTCAAACTCACAGCAATCCCCCTGCCTCCGCCCTCCCAAGTGCTGGGATTACAGGCGTGCGCCACTGCAACTTTTTGGAACAAGCCTTTCCTAACAATCAGAGCCCTACTGATTGCTCTACTTTTCAGTGCTATGAGAGAAGCAAGGAAAAACTAGCTCCTTCGAGAGGACCTCAACCAGCAAAGAGCGCCAAGGAACTCACATGAATCCAACTTTGTAGGTCTTAAAGAAATCTCTGGGTTACAGGATTTTCATTAATTTTTTGAGACATCTGATTACACTTACTATTCGGCTGGCAAAAGAACTGTCAAACAGAGGAGTACTTAACTCAAACAGAAAATACTAACTAGCCTGCCAAAAATATTCAGGGAAGAGAATGAAAAACTAAAGCAAGCTTGAAGCACTATTGTCCTGGATAAAGGATGCCTTTTGGAAGCAGGAACATACAAAACAAAACAAAAAAAAAACCCCAAATACCTGAAAAAACCCCTAGTAGAAGACCAGGAAAAATTGAATTAAAGAAGACTTGAGTCTCCATTTATTTATTGACTTATTTATTTATTTGAGACAGGGTTTCACTATGTAGAGTTCAGGCTGGCCTTGAACTCAGGGTTATCCTCCTGCCTCATCCTCCCAAGTGCTGAGATCACAGGCGTGTGCCACCATGCTCAGCTCAAAATTAGGCTTTTTAAGTTTCATGAAACCATTAATAGCCTTGAACGCTTTGATGGCTTTTCATTAATAATATATTCAGAGATGATGGTAATGTGTTTGAATGTAGGACTCAGTATCAGTAAATTTATCTACAGGGAAATTAAATGAGGAGAAGTGATAAGAATTAGCCACTATATTTATAGAAAATAGCAGAAAGAATAACGAAAACAATGTTTTTTAAGACTGATGGTAGTATGTTTACTATAATAAGACAGCTATATTTAACTAATTATATTTTTGTTACTGTGCTTCTGCACCTGTTTGGACTGTTTTTTTAAAAACTGCCATATGTGTTGCGACCATGTAATTAGTAAGTATCCCACCCTTCCATGCTCTTCTAGCGACAGAGTTTACATCTCTTTGGGTAACTGGCACAGCACTGAACTAAACTTATTTTGCAATGTGGAATTCTTGACTTAAATTAATGTATAAATACATCCAAAAAGCAGTGTTTTCTATGGTTGGGAGAGGGTTGAGGACGTAGCTCAGTGTCACAAGCATCCGCCTGGCAAGCACAAGGTCCTGAGTTTGATTCCCAGTACCAACAACAAAACAAACAAACAAACAAACATCTATGGTTGTGAGAGTTATACAAATATTACCTCAAGCATGTGCACACTAGTATCACTGTTTCTCTGAGATATTTCTACATTCTGATTATTAAATACTATTTTTCATTCTAATATTCATTTAGAAGTAATGATTATAATACTAATTTTTTTTTTTTGTCTTTTTGAGACAAGGTCTTACTATGCAGTTCAGGCTGGCCTTAAACTCACTTATGTAGCCCAGGCTGGCCTCAAACTCGCAACGATCCTTCTGCCTCAGCTTTACTAGTGCTGGAATTACAGGCATGCACCACCATGCCTGGCTGTAATATTAATATGATTTTGGTTGTTTCAGTGTTTAAACATGAAAATCCACTTCATCTCATAAAGACCTAAATATAAAAAAAAAAACAAAAACACCTGAATATCTATCAGTAGGGGTTTTGATTAAAAGAACCACTGTCAGCCAGGCCCTAAAGGGCCAGGGATATAGCTCAATGGCACAAGCACCTGCCTGTTAAGCACAAGATCCTGAGTTTGATTCCTGGTACCCCTCAAAAAAGTTTCCTTAATATTAATGTTTCCAGTTGGGTGTAGAGAATTGTAGCAAGTTTGAGGTCAGCCTGGGCTACATAGTGAGTTCAGTGGCAGTCTGAACTATACAGTGAGACCCTGTCTCAAAAATCTCCCCCCAAAAAATTGTTTCCTAAGTATTTTGTTAATTTGTGAAGAATGGTTTCATTTGGCTAACTTTTGGAGATATTTGTTATACAACAAAAGCTAACCGATACAGTTAAATATTAATATGCATTGCATCAGTACCTTTAAAATAAATATTAAGTATATAAATAAATAAAAAACTATCCAGGGCACCCGTCCTATTATCATTTCTCTGGGTAACCAATAATTTACTCTTCACACAGCCAGGTCCTGGCCCACAGTAAGTGTTTGCCAAACTCATTACTGCAAAGCTTTCGTCAGCTTACAGACTCTGGCCTGATGTCAGATGAGGCTGAAGGTTAGGGTCTCCTGGATCCCTAAGCCATTCTCTAGCTTGTCTGAACCTTCGTACCCCACCTCCACCCTCCAGGTGTTTACCTTCTAGTAATGAGAGCAGCATCACCACCATGTCCTTCTGCAGATCCAGCAGCTCCTTCAACAGCTCGATCTGGCTCGAGTCCTAGGGTCCCACAGACCAGTTGTATGAGGCTTTCTTTCTGCAAAGAGCCTCCCCCACCTCCAGCTGCTTCTGCCGTCCTCATCTACTCAGCTGGGCCTAAGACCGCCTTCCTCTCCCTTCTTACCTCCGAGGGGACCCGTGTCCAGACATGTTCCTCGGAAGCAAGGGAGGGAGCAAAGAGACAAGATTGTGGGGGTGGGGCTGGCACTTAGGGGGAAGCTGGCCCAGCAGGTGATGTGAACACACAGGGCTGGCAGACAAGGGGGACCGGGAGGCCTGGCAAGCATTCGGAGCAGAGAGAGGCAGAGGCAGACAGGGACAGACACCAGGATGAGAGTCCAGCACTGTGCCTGGCCTATGGGGGGTGGTGCTCAACACACGTACATGGAATATGGTGTGTGATGGGGAGAGTGGGACTTGAATTCAGGAAGAAGGCTGGGGAGACTGTCTCAAACTCTCTGGTGAGCCACTGGGGGAATATTTACGGTAGCATGTTGTGTCCACTGCCATAGAGCCGCATGGAAGACATGGAAACTTCCAGCACAAAGTTCCACTTCATGACATTTGTTAATAGATTAGAACATGTAATTGCCAGTGGATTCTTTTTTTTTGAGACAGGGTCTCACTAAGTAGACCAGACTGGTCTCAGACTCACAGTCCTTCTTCCTCAGCCCCTACAGTGCTGGGATTACTGGCATGTGCTACCATGCTCAACAATATATGACTTCTATTCATTTACTTATTTATTTATTTTTGAACTGGGAATCGAACTCAGGACCTCGAGCTTGCCAGGCAGGTGCTGTGCCACTGAGCTACATCCCCAGCCCAATATGTGACTATTTGTGACCCACAGAGTCAAAAAATAATTTCATATGGTTCCACCTCATGAAAAGGAGAGAGCCGGGAAGGAGGCTGAGTGGGTTGTAAGGTGCCTTCCGCCTCACGTCCCGTGTATCTGTCCCAGGCTAGTTGCTGATTCTGAGTCTAACGGGTTTCCACAGTTGCAAAGCTCTGCACTGTTCGTTTATTGGTTTGCAGTATAGGGGATTGAACCCAGGGAGTGCTGAGCTACATCCCCAGGCCTTTCCATTTTTAAAGTTTGAGACAGAGTCTTGCTCGGCTGGCCTTGACCTCACAATCCTCCTGCCTTCGTCTTCCAAGTAGCCAGTGTGCCAGGTATGCACCTATGCACCCTGCTCAAAGCTGTTTTCTCAGCCTCCAGCACCCCAGGATCTGAAGCCTCTGGAGTTTGTGTCTGCTTAGAATCTAGTCCCCTCTTCTCTTAATACTTGAATTTTCAACTGGCTGTTCCAGTCTCACCCTCAGAGCCCCTGGGGTAGCCCCACCTTCAGGTTGTAGGGGTGGGTGTGTGACGAGGTCTGGCTGGGCAGAGGCTGCTTCCTCCTGGCTACAGTAATTGGTTCAGGGGTGGGCTTTGACACAGTAGTCCCTATCAGAGAACACCGCAGGGTTTTTTGTGGCTCTAAGGAAAGAGGTGTTCTCTTCCTTTTGGACCTGTCAGTGGGGTGAATGGTGTGAAAAGCCTGCTTGAGAAGGAAGCCAAAGAGAAGACGCACTTCTGCTGACCTTACCCAAAGCCCTGGATCTGTAATGTGAACTGATGAATTACTTTCCCCCCCTTAAATCACCATTTTGCTTTAGATTTCTATCACTTAACCTAGGCCTGGCCTGTGGTTGATGAAGTAATGCCGCAGGATTTGGAAGTCTATTTCCACTGGCAGTTTAAGATTACATCAGCATCACAACTTCAGCTGTACTGATACTGAAGAGCTGAGTTCTCAGGTAACTCTTCAAAAAGTCAGAGGACACCAGATTAGAAAAAGGGTCCCTTTCCTCAAGAGGGTTCCCGATGGGAATTTGTGCACTTACGGTAAGAGTACTTTACTGCCATCTTCTGGTAAATTACTGAAACACACACACACACACACACACACACACACACACACACACTGTCTAGAATGTCTTCAGAGGTCATGCCTTTGTGCAGTGTACAGCCCACGCAACTGTATTGTGTACGGCAACCTTGACTATGCTTACCAAACACAAGCAGAGCACATGAAATGTTCGCAAAGCACATAAGGCTACAAGGGTGGAAGAGAAAAGGGAGACAAAAATTCTAGAGATGAAATTTGAGGCTCATTAGGGACCTTACATCATGGATGCCCGGCATGGGAGGAGTCATCTGCCGCAGGCAGGATAAAGAAGCAACATTTATCTGATCTAGAAACCTATGCCCATCCCATCCTTAGGTCTGAGTCTGAGATGATCTCATTAGAGAGAAAAGAATATCATCCAATCTAAGAGGAGCTCCGCTCAGAAGGGGCGGGGCCCAAAACAAAATCAATGGTTGTGTAAGTGGGAAACAAGCTGATTGGTGGTAGAAGGGGTGGGTCATGCAGAGAGCCAATCCAGAAAGAAGATGGATTGGCCCTGGGGAGGGAACCAGTCTGGAAGAGGCCAGGAGCACTTAGGTGAGAAACTAAATAGCAGAAGAGCTGGAAACCGGGGAGCTAGGGGACACCGGGAAGCCGATGCCTGAAGGACAAAGCGGCCCAAACCTGAGCGAGCTTCATCATCATGTGTGCAAACACATGCAGGAATCCCACGACGGCGTCCCAGAGGCGGCTGTGGGCCAGGCTCTGCTGGTTCCCGGTGCAGGGGCCCTGGGGGCGCGGGGGACACAGCGCTGAGCGAGCCGGGCAAGGCCTGCGTGCGGGACCCCACCACCTGCTGCCTCCCCCAGGCCGCGCCCACCTGTATGTACTCGGTGAGGCTGTTGAACACTTGTTTAGCCACCGACATGGCCTTGGAGAAGTTCCTTTTCCCCTGCTCCTCAATGACATCCTTGCCAGAGTAGTACCAGTAGAAGTCGCTGATGGACTCCTGGAGGGAGGGGCAGGGCTGAGCCGAGCTGCCCCAGCCAAGGTCCCAGGCCCCAGCCCTGGCTTGGGTCCCACGGGCAGAGCCTCACGTGCCTACCTGCAGCCGCAGGAGGTAGTCCACGGTGCAGATTATGATGTTAATGGTGGTCGTGTTCCCTGTCTGTGTCCTCAGATAGTTCTGGAAATCTAAGGGAATTAAAAATCATTAATTCACTGAGCACCTAATGTGCTGGAAGGGAATGCGGGCAATGGCTTATTCTCTTTTTTCTTTTTTTGGTGCCGGGAATCGAGCTCAGGGCTTCACGTGTTTTGTTAGGCTCATTCATTCATTTATGCAGTGAGTACTTACTGAGTGCCTATTGTTTGCCAGAGGTGTATAATAATGAATTTATTTAATAAATATTTACCAAGTACCTACTATTGTCAGAAAAGACAGGGGATTATTTATTTACCTAAAGACATCACAGGGCTGTAATTGCAGCGCCCTGGGAAACTGAGGAAGGAGGATGCCAAGTCTGAGTCCCACCTGGGCAACTTAACCTAGTGAGGCCCTGTCTCAAAATAAAAATATAACGGGCTGGGGATGTAACTCAGTCCAAAGGCCCTGAGTTCAATCCCCAGAACTGCTGGCAAAATAAAATAAACTGTTACTGAGGGCACATTATGTCTCAGATGTAATGGAGGGCCAATTATTTATTCCGTTACTGAGTTTCTACTACACAGCAGGGGAAAACAGATACTAAGTCCTCCATTTATTTCCAAAAATCTTTATTGAATGCCGACAGACTGTGCGCTAAGGAAAACGGAGGCCTGCTCATTTATTCATTGCTTTCTACAACAATATTGAGCATCTTGTAAAAAACAGGGGAGATAAGGACTGGATATTTATTCAGCATATTTTCAATTGTATGCTAACAGGAAGGAAGACTGTCACTTATTCTTGAGTACAGTGAATTTAGTGAGTACTTATTACGTGTCAAGCACAACTCTAGGGGAGGATATAGCATCAGAGTTCCTGCCCTTGGGTGTATGCCTATGGAGTTCACATTCTTACATACATCTACATCCTCTGTAAGTTTATACTCTTGTGCAGTGGTTTTCAAGTCTTTTCTAACTATAATCTATAGCAGACAAACCATTTTACACTGAGGCCTGGTACATGTGTTCAATCCAAAATCATAACCATACTTGAAACAGAAGTTGCACAAACCCTTTCTCTGTGCCAAGTATTTTGGCAGTTTTTCCCTTTCCTGTACTATTAACTACAAGAGCATTCTGATCAAAGCTCACTAACTTTGTGGTCCTCAGCCTTGACTATACATTATAATCATGAAGAGGTTTTAACTATTCCCAGTACTCAGGCTCCACATCAGATGAATTAAATTGGAATCTGGGGGTGAAACCTGGGCGACTGCATCTTCAAACACCCCCCTCATGCCCCATTTTAGGATGGGGACCTCTGCTTTAAACTGATCCTCAAACCTTGAGTGTGTTGGTTTCTACTCTTTGAAGAACAGTGTTCTGCAGTAGGCAGTTGGTAAGTGCAGTGGTGGGTGCTTGGGATCATCAGACCTTTCTACCTAGTGCATTAGAGGTTCTAGAACAATGATGGAGATAAATATCCTTCATGGGGGTGGGGCTGGGGGTACTGGGCAGAATGTTTAGAGAAGAGATGGGGGAAGGCTAAGGGGAGCCCCGAGGAGAAGCTGATTCATCCTGGGTGGTCAGGGAGGGCTTCCTGGAGGAGGGGACTTTTCAGACAGCTGAGATCTGGAAGACAAGCAGGAGTTAGTGGTACAGATTCCTAGCTGTGACCTCATGCAAATGATTGAACCTCTCTCTGTGGCACAGACTATGGCTCAGTTCCTCTCATGTCAATGAGGATCACAGCAGACCCTACTTTACAGAGCTGAGGTGAGGTTTTAATACATATTCAGAGTAAGTGCTCAGTTTAAGCATTAGGTCTTTAACTTTTCAAAAATATTTATTTTATTTAGTTTTGATGCTGAGGATGGAACCCAGGGCCTTGTCTATGCTAGCTAGGTGCCCTGGCCACAGCATTTTATCTGTTTGTAGAGAGCCATAAAGTCAGTAAGAACTGCACTTCAGAACACTGATTCTCAGAGTGGGGTTCCCAGACCTGCAGCATCACATCTGGAAATGTGTGAGGAGTGTGAATTCTTGAGCTCCACCCAAAGTGTCTAAGTCAGAAATTCTATCCTACAGTTTAACAAGGACCCCAGGTGATTCTGATTTAACAAAGCAGGTTTAAGAACCACAGGACTGTACTACTATTTGCCAAATGGACGTTTACAACAGGTCACATTGCACAGGATGGCTTTCATGGCCCTTGGAAGTTTTCCCCACCTTAAAGTTTTTCCTTCTTCCTAGCCCTGCTATAGACTCCTCAGACACTGCATCACACCAGCTCGCCAGACTTCTCCCGTGCCTGATCTCATGTCACAGATGACACATACATGCTCAAATAGTTAGGATTTTATGAGCAAATGCAGAGGCTTTCTCATCAATTCTTTTTTCTAACTCCTTTAGATTGTGTTAATTTAGATTGCTAAATTAAATTGTGCTCATTAAATTGGACTATCTACATGAACTGTTAGATATAAACTCCTGTAAAGAATTCACACAACTGAGAACACCGTCACAGACATGTGCAAATAAGCAAGGAACAAATTTTTTGTCTCTTTAAAAGGCAGTGAATGCTGAAGACATACAAGATGTCTGAGATTAGAAAGGTATTTCAAACATTTACTTGATTGGACTGGTTAGTGAACCTACAGATTTAGGCAAGGGAATGGATTGAAAATGTGTTGGGAGAGAGAAATCCCACCTATAAGAACATTTTCATTTTTAAAAAGTCATAGACCGCTAGGCCTAGTGGTATGCTCTAATCCCAGAACTCTGGGAGGCTGAGGCAGGAAGATCATGAATTCAAGACAAGTCTGGGTAATTTAATGATTTAGTGAGACCTAGTTTCAAAATAAAAATTAATAAAGGGCTGGGGATGTCGATCAGCGTGAAGGCCCTGGGTTCCATTCTCAGTACCATAAAAGTCATAAATCCAGGGCATAAAATTTATTTTAAGTCCCAAAGGTGGATCCCACCTTCATTGAAATTTAACAATGAAAATCTCAGTCACATGGTACAAAGGTATTTAATAAACCTTGTAGAAAGACTGATTACAGATACAATTATTGAGAATGTGGAGCAATGGATCATATTTTTCTTTTGTTGAAAAGAGGGAAGATTGAAGATGTTTACAAATTATACACCTTAAAGAGCCCTACTAGCAAAATGGGGTGGAAGTTTCTTTTTCTGTTGTGTGGGGTACTGGGTGGAAGTTAGATTTCTTGACATGAAGTTAATTTTCAAATAGTCTGTAATTTCATAAGCACCTGCCAAGTGTTATAACCACAACCTTGAAACTATAGATGTTTATTATAGGAAATGGCATTGGCAGCTCATTTGATAGACACGTTTGTGTGTATGGTATTGGAGATTGAACCCAGGATGTCATACACACTAGTAGGCTGTTGTACAGAATTTTACTGGTGCTTTAATGTTGTAAGCTTTGTGTGCCATAAGAAGTTATATTTTCTCATCAGCAGTGTGTTTTATTAACTTGCTGTGTCATCCTTGACCTTGTTAAATTGGCAGAACCAAAGTTGTGACAACTTGGTCATAGTAGGAAAGAATCTGCGAACCTTTCTCTTGCCAAAGTATTTTATATGCAAAATAATGGAATAAACCTAATACATTTGTTTTAAAATGTTGGACAATTTCTTTTCCTCTGTGGAAACAAAATAAGGAAACCTAACTCATATACTGAACTTTCACAGCTGCTGCCAAATGCCTGTGGGAAAATGGAGTGTGACAGATTGCCTGCTTGGACACAATGATGTTCTGCCAAGTTGTTTTTGGCAGATTGTGCCTGGGGGACTGGATTGGCCAGAGAGGGGAAAGTGAAGCTATGTGGCTAAATTCCAAAAATCCCAGAGAGGTTTGGGAGGTGGGCAGACAGGTTGGCCGAGGCCATCATGGCTAACGAGGCTACCACAGATACAGGGAGAAGAAGGGGCATGAACTCAGGCAACCGTCCAGATGCCCCTACACCTCAGTACCGTCTCCAACCTTCACACCCCTCATCCTCACCATTATTGTGTCCCTCGCAGAGCAATTGCAGGAATCGGAACAGGTCTTGTGTGAATTCATCATCTGCCATGACCTTCTCTCCTGGGAGAAGAGCAGGGGTCAGACTTGCCAGGACACAGCACACACATGCACAAAACGCTTGCACACCGCACTCACATGCACAAAGCAAGGGGTGCTGGGAGGAGCAGCCACCACTTCAAAGACACTATGAGGGCCATGAGCATCCATGACACCAAGTGTCTCAACCTCAGACCCCATGGGATCAGAAGATGGAGACCTGCAGAGCCCTGAGTCATGCAGCTGGTGCCTCAAGTGTCTTTGTATAGCATCAGTGTCCCTCTGATGCCATCTTTGGGTGATCCCTTGGAGTGGCTGCTGACACGGGGGCATCAGGCAGATGGTATTGCGCTCAGCCCCCATCTAGGCTGCAGGGGTTAATGGATTATGTGGGTTGGGGTCACTTTCACACAGAGGCTGTGCACAGGGGTTGACTAGGCCAAGATAAAAGGATAGGGATCGAAAGCCAGCCAATTGGCCCAGATGCCTCAAAAGCAGCCAACCAGGAGAAGCACAGTAGGTGTGGAAACATGGGCCAATCAGAAGAATGGGCATCTGAAAGAAGCCAATCATGGTGGGCTGTAAAGGAGAAGACTAGATGGTGAATGGGCCGATCAGAGCAGGCGCATAGGAGGCACGCGCGCACCAATCAGAGAGGATGCTAGAGGCAGCCGGTCTGATTGGTGTACAGGGAAAATAGTTGACCAATCTGGGGTCAGGCGCAGAGCGCAGAGAATGTGGGAGTAAGGGTCACCACACCCAGGGGCTGTGAATCTGGGCCTGGCAGTGTCAGAATCTCCAGCTGGAGGGGACCTTTGCTGTCTTCCCTACCCTCACCCCAAACCCAGGATGTTCACGCTGAGCTACATCCCCCATTTCCCCCCCCCCTTTTTTTTGTAAGTCTTGCTACATCATTAGATTGCCCGGGCTAGGCTTGAAGTTTGATTCTCCTGCCTCAGGCTCCCAGAGTGCTGGGATTACAGGTGTGTGCTGCCAAACTTGGATCTTCTCTAACTTCTGTTTTACACATGGGGAAACAGGCTTAGAGAAACACGTAGTCCCCAGGGGCCAGTCTGGAGCCCAAATCTTGCTCTCTGGATACCTGATGGCAAGGCTTCCCAGTGGCACTGTGCACCCCTGCGGGCTTTCTGCCTCCCCGGGATGTCCCAGATCCTCAGCCCTCAGGTGGAGGAACAGCAGGGTTAGGAGCAGAGGGGCTGGCAGCTGCACGCAGAGGGCAGGCGGGGGAGGGGGAAATTACCGTTCTGGCGATTGATGACTGGGGCAGCCAACAGGATGGGAGGAGGAAGCAGGAGAAAAGAGGGAAAAAGAGACAGCAAAACACACAGTGATACAGTCACAGGCAGAGACATAAACACACAGAGACACAGCCGGCAGAGAGAAAGGTAGAGAGAGGCTCCAAGAGACAAAGGGAAGCAGATGAGCAAGGAAGACAGTGGGAAAGGAGGGCAAAGCCGAAGGGAGGGAAGAGGGGAGAAAGAGAAAAGGGTCAGGTGGAGGTGGAGAGGCAGGAGTGAGGACCGGGTGGAAAGTTAGACACGTCAAAACACAGCAAAGAGAAGACTCCATTAGCCCGGATTAGGGACATTAATAAGAGAACAGCAACCAGGGTGTGAGACTGGGGCACAGAAGGGCAGGGTCCCCGTGGTGATGGGCGAGAGAACACGGGCCGGGTGACACTCGGGGTGGGGACTGTGAGGAAGGAGACCCTGGAGGAATGGGGCTGGGCTGGGGTCACAGCAGGAGCAGAAGTCAGGGAGCTCCTGGGAAAGGGGTGTCTTGGAGGTGGGGGTCTGGGCAGTGGCTGTGGAGAGGGAGGTGGATCCTGAAGGAAGATGATGTCCCAGGGAGAGGGAAGCCCAGGAGAGGGCCTCACCAGTGCCGTCCTCGTTGACCATGCCCAGCCCCTCTGCCTTGTTCTGTCTCTCGAAGGCATTGAGATCCAGGACGCTGAGAAGAGAGAGGAAGGTGAGAAAGATGTGATGAGGCTTCTGCCTGCTTCTCTTCCGGGGTCCACCATGCCCAAGTCCTGGGGCCACACTTCCCACCCCCCACCCTGCGCCTCTCTCACTCCAGCCCTGTGTAGTAAGGTAGGGCCAAGGTGAACCATGTGGGAACTGAAAGTGTGAGACAACAGAAACCGACAATTAGCAAAAGCTACAGAAGGATGGAAAAAGTTGGCTGACAGTAAGAGGTGAACAAGGGCAGGGCCTGGTTAGCAGGGTCATCAGACAGAACCCAAATTCCTGCTGCCCGGTTTCTCCCAACTTCTCAACAACGCTTTTTTTTTTTTTTGCATCCCCACCCCCACCCCTCAACAACCTTTTAAACTGGGCATGGTGGCACAAGCCTGTAATCCCAGCACTTGGGAGGCTGAGGCAGGAGGATCATTGTAAATTCGAGACCAGCCTAGGCTACAAAGTGAGCTCAAGGCCAGCCTGAACTGCATAGCAAGACCCTGTCTCAAAAAGACAAAACAAAAAACCCGTAACAAAAACAACCTTGTGGAATCCATACTATTATACAACCTTTTCAAATTTCATTTTATTTTTTCATGCTCAGGATCAACCCCAGGGCCTTCTGCACACTAGGCAAGTACTCTATCACTGAGTTACATCCCACCCCCATAATACAAGTCATTTTTTTGCAGGGGAGACAGAGCCTTATTGTGTAGTTCAAGCTGACCTTGAACTCATTACATAACCCAGGCTAACCTTGCACTTGCAGCGATCCTCCTGCTTTAAGACTCCCAAGTGCTGGGATCGCAGGCATGCACCAAGGCTGACACCATACAACTCATTCATTTTTTTTTTTTTAAAGAAAGAGGTTTATTAACTCAGTTTGTGGAGGTTTCAGTCCATACTCGACTGGCTCCAAGGCAGGGTGGCACATGGCAGAGGACAACAGCTCATGGTGGCAGAAAACAGCAAAAGCAGCAAGAGCAAAAAGGGAGGAGCAGCCCAATTCGTTCTTAAAGCCTGTGACATTCCATTTCCCTTATTGTTCTACATTAATTTTTTTGTTCATATTCTATTACTGAGGACCAAAATCCACTGAACTACATCCTGAGCCCATTTTTTTATTTTTAGGACAGGGTCTCACTAAGTTGCCCAGTCTAGGCTTGAACTTGTGACTTTCCTCCCTCAGCCTCCTAAAGTGCTGGGATTACAGGTATGCACCAGTATACCCAACCACATCAATTGTTATGGCAGTTGGGCTACTCTGAGTGGGTCTCTTCTTGTATCAAGAGAATAGAACCAGAACTGGAAGTGCCCCCAGGAGGTGGCACATGGCCACATCAAACAGAGCTGAGGAAGCCCACCTGCATGTTTGCATCAGCGCCTGGATGCTCTGGAAGAAACCCACTTCCTTCTTGTCCTTCAGATAATCCAGCATTTTCTGCACAGGGAGCAGCAGGGGGACCCAGGAGTCACACCAGAAGCCTGACCCCTCCACGACCTCCTCCCAAGTCCCCGAGCCTCTGTCACCTGCTGCACATCAGCATTGCCTCCGTTGAGGATGGAGATGCCCAGCTTCAGGGTGGAGGACACCATGGTGCCAGTCTCTCCTAGAGAGAGTTGCAGGGAAAGGATTTGATGAGCTGTCCTGACATGGTGAGAGAAGGGGGTGAAAGTGTGTGCAAAGGCCCTCAGGCAATGTTGAGTACGACTGAGGGATGGTGGGAAACTGCAAGGCAAATGTGCAAGGGCAACTTGGCAGGGCTTGGGTGTGAGTGCAAATTCCAGGCATGCAATGGTGGCAGAATGTGCCTGATGGGTCCACAGCGAACCACCACACCTCAGAGGGGGAGGACAGGGTGGGTGCACTCCGAGACCCCAGATGTCCCGTGCTGGACCCTACCTTTGCAGGCACTGATCATCTGCAGCACCATCTCAGCAGCACCCCGGTTGTGCAGCCGCGACTGCTGGTACAGCAGCCTCTGCTTCTCCATCTCCTTCTCCTGCAGCAGAGAGCAGATCTTGGGCTGAGCATACTCCTCTCAGCAGCCTGGCCACCCCTGCCTTGGCCTGTCCCATCCCGGCCCTGCCCGCTCCAACCACATCCATGATGCCTTCTTTTGACGCTGGGCTCCCGCCATCCCTGGGACTTCTACCCTCAGTGTCTCTCCTGTGCCCAGTGTAGGGTTAGGCATGCACCAGGTACAGGAATTGGGGCTGGGGATGCAGCAGCCTTAACCGGGGGCACAGACCTCCAGGAGATCAGTGGACAGAGCCCCGGCCATCTGTGAGCTTGGATACGGAGAAAAGTCACATGCGCATGCGCACACTAGCCAAGTGTTCTACTGCTGAGCTACAGCCCACCCTTTTTTTATTTTATTTTGAACACCTTACACCTGCAAACCTCCTGCTATAGCTGCCTAAGGAGCTGGGTAACAGGCATGTGCCACCACGCCTGGCTGGAACCTCCCGCTCTTCAACCGGCAATTCCTTTTAGCTTTTTGCTTGGACACCTCCTCCTTTGAGAAGCCCTCCATGATGCCCTTGTCCAGGCTGGGCTTCTACACCCCGCTGCCCCTGCCTTGGCTCTGAGCCCCTGCCCGTACCCCACCACCACCACCATGGCGAGGGCCCTGTGCTGTGCCTGCTTGCCTTGTATGTCCGGCTCCTTGGAGGGCTGACCTTGTCACCACCGTATCCCTGAGCACTGCTCTGTGCTCACATGCGGAACAACAGGAGACGGATGAAGCCAGGGGTCCCCGACCCTCCTCCAGGACCTCCTGGTCCCACCTACCTCGAAGGACACTTCAACCTCCTCTTCCTGAGCTTCACTGTTCTCCCCACCCTCCTCCAGGTGGCAGCTCTGGGGAGGGGACCTCAGTTAAAGGGTGACGGTGACAAAGGCGACATTCCTCTCACACCAGCCCATTTCAGTGAATAGGCAGTGTGGCAGGGGACAGGGCAGGGCCTCACCTTCGCCATGATGTCAGCGTATGCTATGTACAGGTAATCCTCGTCCAGTTTGCTGAGAAAGGAAGCAGAGAGAAGGTCAGGATGCAGTGGAGAGCACCTCCTATCTTTTTGTGTGTGGCACTGGGGATCAAACTCAGGGGTGCTCTACCACTGAGTTACATTCCTCTTTTATTTTTTTGATTTTGAGACAGGGCTTCACTAAGTCACTAAGTTGCCCAGGCTGGACTTGAACTTGTGATCCTTTGCCTCAGCCTCCCAAAGCACTGGAGTGACGGGCATGCGCTGCCATGCCCAGCCCCCCCATCTTGTAACAGCTTCCTGCTCCCTCTCCGAGACCCTGCCCTCCCTGTGTTCTGCCGTGTGGTTCCAGCGCAGGCAATGAAGGTGGAGCCAATTCATGCTTCTGTCAGCCAGGCCCCCGTGCCAGGGAAGAGCTGGCCACACAGCCCATGCCGACCGATGGAACACACGCACGTTGCTGGAAGGCCCTCTCCCTGGGGACTACAAGTGGAGTGACAAAAGGCCGAAGCCTCCAGGGCCATCTCACCGTTGCCGCCTCAGCTCACTTAGCAACTGGGGCCCAGCACCTTCTCCTTGGGTCTCTTCTACAATGAACGGCCAGCTCCACTGAGCATTTATCCTATGTTAGTCCCTGTTCTAAGTGATCTATGTACAGTGAATTCACTTTCACAGTAATCCTATCAAGTGCATACACTGCTAGTCTCATTTTATAGGTGAGGGAACTGAGATACAAAGACATTTCCCAGCCAGGGTCACAGAGCTTGCACTATGATTTAACCTAGGCAGTCTAACTCCAAAATCATGATCTCCCACAGGATATAAAACAGGGCACTCAACTTCCCAGTGTCCCTTGTGACCAGCGGTGGCAGGACGTCAGAATATTGGTCAGTGATATGTGCAGAAGCCCTCAGAGACAGCTTCCCTTGCTTCGTGAAAAGATCAAAGTTCTTGCTTAGAAGGGTGAAAACTATTCCCTCATTTTCTGCCCAGCATCTGGTTGTGATGCCTAGAAGGGCGGCATCTATCTTGTGACCGTAGGACCCAAGCTAAGAATGGTGGACAGGAAGTTAGGAAGAGCCTGAGGCCCTTGTAAATGACCGTGCCATTGTCCAGCCCCAGACTCTCTAGCTCCTGACCTCACATTGTGTGGTAAGTAATTCCCTGTGCCTCTATTTCCTCATTCACAAAAAGGAGTTGCAATAATGTTTATTTCATAGTGTGACGATTAAGTGAGCAAATACATAGTTCAAGTGTTTTGCATGCGCCTGACATAACGAACACTCCACATGTGGTGTCTATGGTCATGGTCATCAGCATCATTAGCAGCAACGTTCTCATTGTCATTATTTACTCCAAAGACCGCCCTTAGTCTGCACAAAACCTTCGAATGAATTAGAGAAAGACACTACTCTTATCTGTTGGAAATTTATCATATACATTGATTTTCCCCCTAGCATCCTGATTTTGTTTAGGTGCACTGCCTTCCAGAAAAGCCCAGGAAATAAACCCACCCTGAGACTGACCCCTCAGAGGAGGTGCTCCTGTGAAGTGTTCAGCCTGCACAACAGTACAGGCAGCCCTGCCATTCCTAGCAAAGTGACATGAACGTGTCAGCTCTTCTGCACTTTGTTCCCAAGACAGGAGCTGGGGAGAGGAAGACATTTCTGAACCGGGAAGGGTTCTCACCTCTTTTCAGTCAGGGCAGTGCGGCTAAAGTGCAGGACCAGCTGGTGAAGGGGGTCTGGCTTTTTCTCCTCTTCCTCCTCCTCCTCCTCCTCCTGCTCCCCAGCTCTCTGGGAGAAGGTGGGACCTGCATGAGTGGTTTTAGAGTCCTCTCCTGTCTCCCCCCAGAGCCCCACCGGGCTGGAGAGGTTTTTCTTTTCCCACACTCTGCCTTGTCTTATTGCTTTGTTTGGCATTAGTATCGAACCCAGGGCCTTCTCAATGGGCTACATTCTCAACTCTTTATTGTTTTTTTTCTTTGAGACAGGTTCTCAATAAATTCCTAAGTTGCCCAGGTGGGGCTCAAGCTTGCAATCCTCCTGCCTCAGCCTCCCAGAGTGCTGTGGGTACTAGTGTGAGCCACCATGCCTGACCATGCGCCCTGGTTCTCCCCAAGCTAGAACTCCCATTTCTGTAACTCTCAAAGAAGAGGGTGCCCCCAGCCCTGTCCAGCCCTGCTCCCACCCTCAGGCAGGCCCTAGCTCACTGAAAGGTCATCTATCATGCGGTCCTCAAAACTGTGGTCCTCGCTCAGGAGCCAGCCAGCCTTGTAGCTCTCCAGGAACATGTTACAGGCCCGGTGCCTGCGGAGCAGAGGTCTGGGTGTCACGAGTCTCTCCTCCCGGCCCCCTGACCTCTCACAGGTCTGCCATCCCCACCCCTTCCCAAGACCCTTGGCTTGGCCCTCCAGCCTCCTGACCCGCAGTCACCTTTCCTCCATGGGCCCTGGAGCCTCCCGCCTCCCTGGGGGCCTTACGTGGGCAGGTTGTATAGAGGTGTCATACGGAAACAGGCCACCACCGCTCGTCGACGCTGCTTGGACAAGAGCTTGTGCCACACGGCCTTCTTGGACTTGTAAGGGTGCTCGGTCTGTGGGGAGGGACAGTCATCACGCCTCTAGACGCTGCCCCTGGCCTAGTTCCCAGTCCCTGCCCCGAATGAAGCTCCCATGCATGCCCAAGATCCATAAGCTGGTTTTCCGCAGAAAGAACACCTTGGTTCCAACGCAATCAAGACTGTAGCTCCACCTGCAGATCCAAACTTCCATCCTAGGGCCCGCCCCAGACTCCAGGTGTCTCCAGGAGGCCCCTCCTTTAATCTCAAAAGTTCTGCCCTGACCGCCAGGCTCTAGATAAAGCACCAAGTCGCTCAACTTCCTCTCATCCAAATGTCCAAAACCAACCCCAGGGGCCAGGCCCAGCTTTGGCCAATCAGCAGTAAGAACCTTGGGGCCCCGCCCACCTGGTCTAGGTGGTAGAGCACCGCGGACACTTCCTGGACTCTGCGCACGATTTTCTCTGGGTCGTCGGCGTCCTCCTCGCGGCCGGGGACGCCCCAGTATAGAGCCATCTGCCAGCGCAGAGACGGGGAGCCCTCGACCTGAGGGAAGCAGGCACAGCCAGCGTAAGGGCACCTGCCGCTTCTCGGAGGACCCTCCCGTCCCGCCCCATCGGCCTCCCCGGCTGCCCACCTCCTTTCCATACTTGGTGAGGGCAAGTTGAGGTCCCTTTGATGCCTAATACATATTAAGTGCTCAAACGTTCACTATTATTATAGTATTCTTCTGGGCAGACCCTTTAGGTTGCAGATTAAAGGGACTTACTTTTCCCTGAAGGTTAAGGTTATTTTGCAGGAATTCCCGGACCTCCTCATCTGTGTCTTTCTGGGAAGACATGGCCCCCTGGGTCACGCTGGAGGTCCCGGCCTCCTCCGTGACCCACAGTCCTTCTCTTCCAGGAGGGCCACCCCCACGCCCAGCTAGAGGTCTGTGTGGAGAGGATTCTGAGGAAACTGAAATGACCCACAGGTGGGCAGTGGTCAGAAAGGGTCCTAAAGGGGTAAGGAAGTGGCAGAAGCACCTTGAAGGGGTGACAAGAACATATCATTAAGGATCAGACAAGGAGGGCTGTCCAGGAAAGAGGGTGGGATATTTGAAGATCGCAGGCGAGAGGGGCTATGTAGGAAACTGGCGAGGAACAGAGGTGAGGGCTCTAGAGGACTCTTGGGGTCCTCGAGAAACTTAAAATCCTGAGGGAGAGGTGCCTTCAGAGTCCCGGGAAGTAGGTCCTTGTGATACCAGAGGCACTCGTGGCTCTCAGGGCTCCAGGGGATCTCACAGGTTATCAGTGCTTAGCAGTGTCCTGGAGGCAGCTTACAGGGGTCTGGGGCAGAGTCTGAGGGGTGCTCTAAGGGTTCCTGAGGCTGAGAAGGATCTGAGGGGCCCCGTCATTGCCATTTCATATGGGGCTGAATGGGATATGGCTTCCTTGGGGTGCCAGAAAGCTTAAGAGGTTCTGGGGGCAGCAGAATCCAGGTTCCTTGAGGTTTCAGAGGTCTGGGTATGTCCCTGGATTGGGATCCCAGAGGGTTACTTAGCATCCCAGAGGCTCGCCATGCCCCCTGACAGTCCTTGGAGGCTGCTTAGTTCAACAGACCTCAAGTAGAGGGGTCAGCAGGGTCTGAAGGCAAGAAGAGGTGAGCTGGAAGCCTTGGTGGGAACACAAGGCACAGTCCTGAGCTTGGGGAAAGGCAGCGGGCTCATGCAGAGCTCAGCCGGTTCCCAAGGGTTTGGTAGTCTTGGTGGGGGGCTCAATGGAGTCTCGGAGAAGCTCCTGTTGTCTTGGGGTATCCTCATGACCTCAGCAAGTTTGGTATGGGCCTGGGGGGAGGGGTTAGTGGGGTCCTGCAAGATCATTAGAGTCCCAGGGGTCTTAGTGGCATTTCATGGTTTCGGTGGGTTCCAGTTAGAGGGACTGTGTGGCTCTGACAGTATCTTGAGTGGGGCCCTCATTATACTGGGGGAAGGCCCAGGGCATTTCAGAGTCCTCAGTGAGTGTTCAGGTCCTGGAGGGTTTGGGGGGGTCCTATAGCAGGGCTTCCAGGGTGCTGAGGGACTCCTCAGGACCCTGGGGGGTTCAGGGAATTATTGGATAGAACTGGATAAGCACCAGGGCATAGCGGGCCTTGGCCAGCGTGATGAGCTCCTGGTCAGTGGGTGCACACATGTTCAGGCCGATGGGCAGCATCTTCTTGAGCGTGGCCACAATCAGGGATGTCTGCACAGAGTACCGGTCCCCCCGACGCTTCTTTTTGGTACGTTCCTGGTCCGAGCCACCTGACTGTGGGGACACAGGGCTGAGTGCCTGCCTTAGTTCCAGCTCCCTTTCCCAGCCCCAACCCAAACCACTGTCCACTCTCCAGCCCCAGCCTGGAGCCAGACACCCCACCCCTACCTCAGAACACACCTCCATCTCCATCTGACCCTGGTGATCCTGCACCTGTGACCCCAACCCAGACTGGACACCCCAGACTCCAGCCCACATCCCACATCTCAACGTCTAATTCAAGCCTTTCAGATCATCCCCATATCCGGGCTTTCTGAGCTTCTGGAGGTGCTCTCCCAAAACCCCTTATGAAGTCCCAGTACAGTCCCCCCACTCTACATGCACAACCCCACACTTCACATCCCAAGACTGAGATCCCAAGAATGAAATGAAGATGCAGACCCCCAAAGAACCCCAAGAGACAACAGAAGTTGGAAGAAGAGAGACAGAGATTGGGACAAAGGGATGAAGACACAGAAGATGCAGGAGAGATCCAGAAAGATCTGGAAGCAGAGACATGGGGCACAGAGTTCCACAGCCAGGTTCTGGAGCCTTGGGTGCAGACCCCTGGCCAGGGCCACCCTGTCATGCCAAAGAGAGGCCCCAGTGACAAGCTACGGCCAGAACCACATCCACACTGGCTGGCAGTATTGAGCATGACCCAGTGCCAGGCGCTGCTGAAGGCTACACATGCAGCATCTCGCGGAGTCCTCGAAGAGACCTGGGCCCAGGGGCCCTTGCTGGATGCTGTCAGCAGCTCAGAAGGGTGACACTTGGCCCAGGTCACACAGCTGATTACCATCGCAGGATTGTAACCCAAGTCTGTCCAATTCCAGAGCCCAAGCCTTGATCACGGCATGTCAGGTGCCCCCTCCCCAACCATGCACCTCTGCACCCCATTCCTCTTGACTTCAGCCCACGATGCTTAGAGGAAAGCTGAGAGTTGCTTTTTTTTTTGGTAACAAAAACCAAAAAAAAAAAAAAAGAAGAAGAAGAAGAAGAAAGAAAGAAAGAAAAAGGAATTCAACAAATTGCCAGCTGAGGATTGGGAAGGGAATGGAGGTCGCAGGAGGAGGAAGAGAAGGATAGGGACCTAAGAATAAGGGGTGAGGAACAGACAGGAAGGTGGGGTGGGTTTTTGGAGGGAAAGGGGTAGTAGCCAAGAGCCATGCAGAAGGTCCCAGATGTGGGGCTGACCTGTACGTCTCCCGCCTGCTTCATTGGGTCACAGACAGAGACAAGAAGGGTTACCCCAGCCCCGCAGAGAACCCCAGGCCCAACTCCCCACTGGCAACACCCCCACTCCTCTGCCCACCCTGCCAACCGTCCCTTAGCTGGCCATTCCCAGACCTCAGCTGGGGAGGGTAGGTTTGTTCCTTATGGCCCAAAGGAGGGCAGTTCTAGGATGCAGGGAGAGGAAAGGGAGGATGTGGGTAAGGAGAGGAGGAAAGAAATGGGAGATGGGGAGAGGGACAGGACGGAGGCGGGAGATAGGACACCAAGCAGCTCTGAGAGCCGCAGGGAATGTGAGCAGCACAGGCCAGGCTGGCTGGGTGCACTGAGGGCGAGAGAGGACTCCCTGGGGGTGCGCCCTGGCTCCCTGCTAAGTCCTCCTCCCAGAAGCAAGCGCCCACCTTGGCCATTTTGCTCTTGTTGTCAGCAGTCAGAAAGGACATGTTGTTGATCTCATTCTGGACCACGAAGTTCTGCTCCTCACGCTTGAAGTTCTGGTGGGTAGGCAGCACTAGGGGTCAGCGGGGTGAAGGAGGGAGGCCACTGGCGGACAGAGCTTCTCCACTCACAGAGAGAACAGTGGCGCAGGCGGGGACTCACGTGGGACTTGGACCAGTAGATGAAGATCTCGCCCACCATCCTGAACAGCTCCTCGGCGCTGGGGTTGGGCTCTGTCAGCCAGTGTGCCCTGCGGGGGGTGGTGGTGGTGGTGAGGGCGCGGGGTTCCCAGGGGCGGGGCACCCGGGGAAATCAGGAGGGAGGGACAGGACCAGGAGACAGCCAATGAGCAGGATGGAGTTTTCTATTGGAATTGGGCCATTCTGATAAGCATTTAATATTTTACTGACTATTCCTTTTCTAAAATGTTTTCCTGTTTAACCTTTTTATGGAAGTAAGAATATACAGATAAAGAAATGTCTGCTTAATTATCACAAAGTGAACACACGTGCAACCATCCTCCAAGGAGAGCTTTTCTGGTCCCTTGTACCCCACGCCCACCAGTCCCACTTCCTTTCCCCTGAAAGATGACCCTCATCTGGTTTCTAGGCCAGGCATTATGTTTTTTCATGCAATATTTTTATCAGTTCTTAAAACATTACAGACTCTAGACGCAGGTGCTTTTTTCCCCCTGGCTTCATTGAACATGATGTTTGTGAGACGCATCCATGTTGTTGTGTCACAACTTGGTCACTTTCACTGCCATATACTAGTCTGTTATATGAACAGAACACAATGTGTTCATTGCCTTTGACCCAGCACTCTCATCCCTAGAATTTTTTTGTGTGTGTGTCTTTTTTTAAGATAGGGTCTTGCTATTGCAGTTCAGGTTAGCCTTGAACCCACTTTGTAGCCCAGGCTGGCCTGGAACTCACAAAGATCCTCCTGCCTCATCCTCCCAGGTGCTGGGATTACAGGCGTGCACCACCATGGCTGGCTCCTAGAAATCTGCTATAGCAAAACCCACTGTGAGCACAGTGATGGATGGGTGTGCAGCACAGGCCTGCAACATTGTTAGTCACAGAGAAATCAGAAATAACCTAAATAATCAACCCAGAGAACACTGGCAAATATTGAGCTTTATCCAGCTGCAGAAAATGCCACACAACCACCAGGACAGAAGAGGAGGATCCATGCAGTTGTCCCCTCTTATCAGTGGAGGATGTGGTCCCAGGTCCCCAGTGGGTGCCTGAAACTGTGGAAAGCACCGCACCTTCCATATAGCTTGCTAAGGCTGACTCTGTGTCCCGCTCCTGGGGTTTCCAGCAACAGCACTGAGCAGCTCTAAGGGGGCTGGATTTTGCTGGGGCAAGATGATAAAAGCCAGAAGGGACAAGGAGGGAGGGACAGAGGTTAAGTAGGTTAGCTAGGGGTTGGCGAAGCAGATGCAGGCCAAGCAAAGGGATGGCCCGGTGGGTCTGGGAAACCAGAGTCTACAAGCCGTCCTTACATGAGGACAAGCTGACCTGTTGTTGTCCACGTATCGGATAAGCAGTGGGTAGAGGGCGTACAGGTCTCGGCACAGTACAGAAAATTCGTCCCGCACCAGGACCTCGCCCTCCTGGGCTTCGGCCTTGGCCTCTAGGCGCAGCTGCTCCTCCTCCGACACCACCTTCCCAGCCCGCTTGCGCAGCCGCCCGATGGTGGGGATGAAGTGGGAGTGCAGGAGCTCAGGCCGAGCACGACTCACGATGGGCTGGGCAAATACTGTAGGAATGCAGGGTGGGGGTCACTTGTTCCTGAACTCTGACCTCTGACTCCCGACCCTTCCTATTCACCTCCAGCATAGTCCTTGATCTTCATGCCCAGTCCATCATTGCCAACCTGTATCTCTGACTCAGCAACAGCCACGTGAGCCTGGCCTGACCCCAGCCTCTGACTCCATCTCCTCCTCGGAGCCGACTCCAGACCTCAGCTCCAACCTCTGACACAGCTCCTGAACCACAGTCCCTGAACTGAACCTATGACCCAGGCCTATCCTGTGATCCCAGCCTCATGTAGTCTGTGACCTCCAAGCCCCAGCAACTGAATCATAACCCGTTGTCTTACCCTTAAGAACCTGAGCCTGACCCCACACCTCAACCTTTGACCTGGCCCATACCAGACCCTGGCCTCATTGTGTAATTTCTCACTATGACCCTGGCTTCTCAGCTCAGACCCTGACCTCATACCCTACCAGTCCTGATGGGTCTGATGCCAGTCCTGATTCCCAACCTGACTCTAAAGCCTGATTTTTGACAGGAATTTTTTTTTTTGGCTAGGTAACCCAGGCTAGGGAATTGCAACAATTTAAAGACCTATTTCCTGACCTCTGGCCTAGAACCCTAACTGTCCATACTGGAGATCCTGATGCCTGACCTGTCCTCTGTTCTTTTGTATAAGGAACTCAGGCTTCTAGCTCAGCTCCTGACCTTAGACCTAACCCTCTTCGACGCTCCCAAAATTCATCGCTCCCAGAGGACTCCCCGGACTCATCCATCCACCCAGAGCCCTGCGATGCTGATTCTGCCCCCAGGAAGACCTACCCTTGGGCCCTGCCCAACTCCCAGGAGACCGTGGAACTCGGGATCTCCCTCTGCTACCCTCTGGTCCGGGAACACTGACCCCAGAGCCCCAGGCCCCACGCACCAGCGAGCCGCTTCATCCACGAGGCCTCATCGATGCCCAGGTTGTTGACAATAATGCGCAGGATGTTCCCCAGCAAGGAGTTGAGGTGGTCGGAAGTGACAGCTGTGCAGGGCGGCGGGGTGCCAGCAGGCAGGGCAGGTGAGGGTGCCTCAGGCCCACGCTCCCACCAGCGGGGCAGATAGCTGCACAGCATGGGCAACGTGATCTCAATGACGTGTGGCATCTCTGTGTAGCGGGCCCCTGACTCAGCCAGGCCCCCGATATCTGCCATGAGCCGCTCCAAGACTGGGATGTCAGGACACATCTCCTCCACGCTGTTGGGGAGCCCCAGGACTGGGGATGCAGGGAGGGGTCAGGGCATGCTGTCCATCGCTCCCAGGCCCCAGCGCCCTGACCCCCATATATAGTAATTAGTCTCCCAAACCCCACTTCAACCCAGCCACAGCTCGCAACCCTGACATTGAAACTCAGTGGCCCCCTAAGCCCTTCGCATCCGCAGGCCTGTCTGTCCGCTAAAATTGCACTCAAATTCATCTCACCTCCAGAAACCTTCACTCCTAAAATCTCGCACACTCCACCCTGCTATGTATCAACTGCAAAAGGGACCCTTTCCCACCAGGCAGCCTCTCCTTCTCTCTGAATCGCACACCCTGAGTCTGTCCTTGGAACATGAATTCCATCGCTCTCTGGCTGTCCTACCAATGGGAGCACAGCAGTGACTACTAACAGGACATTTCCTGGCTGAATTTTTTCTTCATTGAGACCCACATCTCCCTCTACTCTCTGCCCCCAACTGGGAACTCAAAAGAGATTTCTGTCAATTCTGTCAGGTCACAGCTGAATCTCAGGACAGTACCTTGTCCATAGGATGTGCTTCATAAATGTTTGTTGAATGAATGAAGAATGAATGAATGAATGAACCCATGCTCAAGGACCCTCTCCCGAAACCCATTGACACAGGCAAGTCTCTGTGTCCTCACACTGCGTGGTGCCTGCACCTTATTTTACCTCCAAAACGCCTCCAAAGGCCACCCGTTACCTAGTTCTCTCCAAGTTATAGCCACGCCCCCCAAACTGGGATCCCACTTGTGGAGCACCCGCACGGCAGGGGACCCTCAGCTCCTCATAGCCCAGGTTTGAGGGCCGCATTACTCCCAAGGGGAACTCTCCCTGGGCCGGGCACTGGGTAGAATGTGACCCCGACAGCGCCAGCCCACATGACTCACTGGCTCGCTCCCGGGGAGACTTGGTGGTGTAGACAGAGCAGGCGTTGTACTCATTCAGCTGCGGCTCCAGGAACGCCACCGGCATGGCTGCTGCCAGGCGGGCCAGGCACTCGCCGAGGGCTGGCCGCAGCCTGGAAGAAGGGCTGCGTTTAGCTTTCGTGTCGTTGTGCTCTGTCTGGGTCCTCAGTCCCAGCCCCACGGCACCTAGATGGCGCCGCTCCCACTTTCCGAGTCCTCTGGGGCAGAGTGCGGGCTACCAGGGCTCTCTGATTTCGGGGTGGGTTGAAGTGATCCTCCCCAGCCCTCCCCATAGTTCTACGCCCGCTCTGTTTCTGTGTGTCCCCACCAAGGACAAGTTTGTTCCCTGGAGAGAAGCAACCTGGCCTCCTGGCCAGCAAGTGCCAGGCGGCTGCCACCTGGTACCGACTCAAGGGCTTCCACCTCGGCGACCTTCCCCGGAGCGCCCTCGTGTGGCAGCCAGGGGAAGTGCAGCTGCCGGCCGTTTTGAATTTGAACCCCTCTCCCTTCTCACCTCCCCAGCCCTAAGTGTGTCCGCCGTTCCTTACTTTTCCACGTAGGTGTTCCTGGTGGTTCCCAGAGAGTAGATGCTGCACAGCGTTCGGTAGCAAGAAACCTGGACGTCATCCACTGAGGGCGAGAGGGAGGGTGAGGGTCTGGGATGCACCCGCCATATCAGTCTTCCCTACCCAGTGCCCTGTCTCCAAGAAGACCCGCAGGGGTGAGGGCAGGGCCACACAGCCAGTATGCCATTGTGACACAAGCAAGGAACAATATTCTCTTAGCCCCAGTTTCCCTACCTGTAATCCGGTATGATTATAATACTGCCCCTTGGAGTGGTTGTGAGAAGCTAATGAGTTAATTATGGAAGCAAATTAGAACAGGGCACACAGCAGGCACTCGCTAAAGGCTCCTGTTCTTCCCTTGGATCCCTCTGATGAAAGCGATTAGCACTTCCTCCAGAAAAATGCAGACACTCGCAATCCTGGCTACACTTTCAGGTTGTCTGGACACCTCCCAGAAAGTCAAGTCAAGACCCTCACTGACTTCACAAATGTCCCGAGGCACCAAGTGGGCAGGGGTTTTTCTAGATTTAAAAGTGACTTTGGAGACACAGCCAAATGTAACTGGAGCCTTTGAAGGTGTTGGGGACCATGAATTCACAATGGCTAAGTTTGCATACTTCCCTAAGAGGATATGTGGAAGCTTGGGGTTGTTGGCATCACCCTTGTGAGATTTCCTATTAACTCTTCAGGGATGGGCCACCCTCTTCATTCTATTAAGACTAAACTAGACATTTAGCTATTAAACTCATCACTGGACCAATTCACTGATAAGTATCACACACCGATGATGCAGTCACCTCCTCAAGTCCCCACCTCACCTCGTTCTTGGGACCTGTCAGCCCAGACAGAAACTGACTATACACCAACACTTTGGCCTACGGATTGCTGGGATTACAGGCATTGCCACTATGCCTGGCTTTAGAGCAGAAAATTCTAATTTAAATGTTTGTAATTCATCTCTGGCTATAAACACTCTTATTGTGGTACAAATAGCACTCCCCTCCCTCATTTACTGTCTTTCCTTTTCTTTTGCAATAACTTAAAATATCATCAAGGGGCTGGGGATATAGCTCAGTGGAATAAGCGCTTGCCTAGCAAGCGCAGGGTCCTGAGTTCGATCCCCAGTACCACACACACACAAAAAAAAGTATTTTAAAATATCATCAAGTCCCAAGTCACGGAACTGTACATTTCTGCTTTTCGTATCCATAATAAATAACACTTTTTCCCCTAAAAAAAAAAAAAAAGACTAAACTAAAACCACTAAGGTTAAAAAGCACTCCAGGGCAGAGCCTTCTTAGCATGGATCATTCTGCCCTCTTGAGTCCCCCAGGATCATCTGTTGCCGCTGCCAGCCTTGAATCTTCTGCTTGCCCCTCCTACCACTGCATGCACGCAACGGGTACTGGCTGGTTTGGGGCGTCTCTGTTTCTGCCCATCCGGAGACATGGACCTCCCAGCCCCTCTTCATGTATTAATAAGTTTCTGTTTCTTATTTTCTCCTTTTGCTGTACTCCTCATACAGGCAGTTGGGGATCTTGGCCAGGTCTCCAGAGACAGGATTCTGAGTTTTGTTTTGGTTTTTTTTTAATCAAAAACAAGCTGGGCGTGGTGGTAAATGCCTGCTAACCCAGCTACTCAGGAGGCTGGCTCACCTGAGCCCAGGACTTTGAGATCATCCAGGGCAACATATTAAGGCCCATCAACATATTAAGGCCCATCAACATATTAAGACCCAAATAAAGAAACAAAATAAAACAAACAAAAAGGACAAAAATCAGACATTTTCTGGGTGACAAGAGAGACTTTAAACATAGTCAGGCGAGGTGTGATGGCGACATTGTGGTTATGTGAAAGATTCCACTTCTAGGAGGTCCAGCCCAAATGTTTAGGGACAGGGGACTTGTGGGGGGGGGTTGTATATGATACTTAAAAGTTTGACAGAAACTTTGCAAATACTTTCATCCACAGAATGAAAAGTAAAGCAAATGGGAAAATCGTTAACAATTCTTATCTTTCAATTTCTCTTGTGAGTACTGGGATTACAGGCTACCCCATCATGCGTGGCAATAGAGTCTAATTTCAAATAAACAATAAGCTCAGAAAGGACCTCACTACCCCTTTGTCCCCATAGCCCATTGGCCTTATATCCCACAATGGTCTCCTCCTACATGGGTGTCCCAGGGGGCCCTTGCAACTACACTGCCCCAAGCCAACCTCAGTGTCTTCTCCAGTCTTGACTTCTTCCCCTTTAACTCATAGAGGCCTCAGTGTCCCCATATCCCCAGGCCTGGGCTTCACTCTGGATTCTGCCCCCCTGCTTTCTGCTGGCTCCACCTTGTCCTGACCACATCTCAGAAGGCTCTTTTGGGTGCCTGACCACACAATGTCATGTTTTGTGTTTTCTGTCTCTTCAACACCCTACTGCGTGTCACATGCTCCGTGCACTACGGCAAGCTCCAGGCAGGGCCATGCCCCATACATGTCATGGTAAGATAAGCAGGGCAGACCCTGCTCTCTGACTCCATGCTCAGCTCCTACCTTCTTCCTGGTCTTTTCTTCTTTCTAGTAAGAGACCCCCCCGCCCAGCCCAGTTGTTAGCCCAACACACAACCTTTCAGAGCAAAGGCTCCTTTCAGCATCGCTTGCAGGCATATGAGGCAATGTACCAAGTTCTGGCCAATGAATACAAGCTGAAGTGACAGGAGCACGTCTAGGTTGTCCCTTAAAAGAACAGAAGTGCCCTCCTCTGCTTTTTCTCCTCTCCAAGCTCCCAGAAGAAAGAGGCAATGGTGATCCCTCTTGGACCATGTGGGTAAAGCCGATGGTTCATAGACGGCAGAACAACAACATGGATTGAACCTGGGCTTCTGACCCTGAACCACTTACAAATAGATGGCTGAACGAAGAAGAAAGAAACTTCTCGTTTGTTTGAGCAACAGAGACTCAGGCTTAGGGTCTTTGGTCTGAGCAGCTGAACTCATCCTAATGAACCTTGTTCCTTAGTTCACAGACTGAAAGCCACCCGCTCACGCAGCTCCCCATCCCCACGCTTGCTTTTGGGCCCAGGAGCCCTTACAGATGACGTCGTCTCCGAACTGGTGCTGGGCGATGTGCTGGAAGAGGGTGGTAAGGACGGGCAGCAGGGCCACCGTGGTGTAGGTGAGGTTCTGGCCCACGCCTTTCACCTGCGTGCGTGCCTGGGACACCTTGCCCAGCCGCAGGTTCTCCACCATCTTCTCGATGTCCTCTGAGGCGCTCTCGAAGAAGGAGCGGAGACCGGCCTTCACAATCTCGGGGCCTGACTTCATAACTGTCCTGGAGGGAAGAAATGAGACACCCAAGCGGAGAGGCTTGGTTTAGGGGAATCTAGAAGGACTGGGGCTGGGGCTGAGGCCACCATCAGAGTGAGGGTCGTCCTACCTGGCGTCCAGGGAGCGTGCCAGGATGTGGAGACAGTTGACCACGGCAGGGGCATCAGTCCCTGGGAGAAGGAGATGGGTTGGGGTGAAGGAAGGGCGGAAGGGCAGCCCATTCCACTCCACCCCCACCTTCTGGTTAGGTCGGCCCGTATCTACCCACCCCTGCCCTGCACCCCAGTCCTGCCCACTCTGCGTCCTCCACCCCAGCTCTGATCTGTCCATGGACAGCGGCCTGGGAACCCCATGAGAGCACATGCAGGGCTATCTCAGTCCCTGCCTTGTCCCCAGGGCCACCCAGTCCGAGTCCATGGCCAGACCCTGAGAAGGAACACAAGGAAAGCTGTCAAATTAAGGCTGTGGCTGGGAATCTTTCCTCCTGCTGGGGTTGGAGGTAGGAAGAGAGAAGTGAGGCAGAGAGGCACGGGAGCAGGGCTACTTACCAAAGAGAGAAACTCGGTGGCGGACAAGAGCAGCAAGTTTGCAGAAGAGGCTGAAGAGAGAAAGGGACAGGACAGGGAGGGGAGTGAGGAGGCCAAGGAGATAAGGGCAGTGGGGACACAGAGGAGTTGGAGAGAAAGGACCAGGAGAGAGGGCGGGAGACAGAGAGCTAGGAGGAGGAAGGATGACGGGGAGGAGGGCAGAGACGATCAAGCTGCAAAGGCACGCACTTCAGCTGGCATGTGGGATGTGAGGGCTGCATTTGCCTTTTGGGTGACCAATTTGTCCCGGTTTACTTGAGGGTCCTACACCCTGGGAAACCCTTGGGCACCAGCCCTTCCATCACCCCTGCAGGTGGAGGACAGAGCTGCCAAGGGCCAAAGTTGGGAATAAGAGGCCCAAATTACAATCCTGTGTGGCCAGGGCCTGGGGCAAGGTCACAGGTGGCCTACCTGGTGATCATTTCCTTCTCCTTATTGGAGGCGTGGCCACCACTGCCCAGCACTTTGGCTGGCGTGGACAAGAAATAGAGGCAGTGGTTGGTGAAGTACTGGTTGATCAACGGGAGCAGGATCTGGAAATGGGGGAAGGAGATGGGGTTTAACTGAGGGGCAAGAGACCCCATGTGGGCCCCAGTCCCTTCCGGCTTCTGAGCCCAACTCTCACCTTGGCAAAGAATTTAATCTCCTGTTCATGGGGGGATTTTTCCACACGTCCACTGCTGACCACAGCCTCTGTGGGGGAGGCCAGACAGAGGTCATGGTGGGTTCAAGACTGGGGAAGCCTGCATGTTCGGATGGGAGGCGCTCTGATGGCAGAGCTAAGAAATGGTGGGTGATAAAGCCAGGCATGGTGGCACATGCCTGTAATCCCAGCACTTGGAGAGGCTGAGGCAGCGGATTGCTGTGATTTTGAGGCCAGCCTGGGCTACATAGTGAGCTCAAGATCAGCCTGAATTACACAGTGAGACCCCATCTTAAAAAGAAAAAAAAAAAAGATGGGAAATGAATACTTGTATAAGGTCACCTTTACTGGCTATCAGATAAACCTTTTTCCATTACTTTTCATTTGATCCTCCTAATTTCTTGATCAAACCCTTCCTGAAGCTGAAAATGGGGAGAACAAACTGGACTGGTAGTAAAGCCAGAGACTATCGATCCTCTTCCCCATCCATCACAGCACTTTATTTCTGAACTTCAGTATCTGCTGCTGAGTAAAATAAATGAAAAAAAATTGATAGGAACATTAATTTAAAAACAAAAATCTATTTCAGCTGTTGATGGTGGCGCACACCTGTGATCCCAGCACTCTGAGACTGAGGCAGGAGGACTGCAAGTTGCAGCCCACCCTGGGAAAGTAGCAACTTCGTTTTGAGACTCTCTCAAAACTTAAAAATTTTAAATGGGCTGGAGAGAGAGAGAGAGAGAGAGAGAGAGAGAGAGAGAGAGGGAGGGAGGGAGGGAGGGAGGAAGGAAGGAAGGAAGGAAAAGATTTCAAACAATAGTGATAGCAGTAAAGTTATTAACATAATACTGGCCCCACTGTTAAACACTTGACAAGTCCCTGGCGCAGTCATTGCTGGCGTCTCCTCCCAACTTGGAGGTCTGTATAGTTCGTACACTTCCCCTGTTTTGCACACGAGGAAACAGGTGAAATAATCCCTCCGGGTCACACAGCCTGGGACAGAATGGTGGCAGTTATGGTGAACACTACCCCCTTGTGGCCAGAGAGGAAACTGAGGTTCAGAGGGGAGGGAGCCACTAAGGCTTGAATAGCAGGGAGGGAGGCTCAGAGGCAAGCTGAGCTGAAGTGAAACTGGCCCTGCCTCTCGCTGGGCGCAGGCGGGGGAGGGGTGGCCCTCAAAGGGAATGCTGGGGGCTTGGGAAAACCAGAAGAGACGGTAGGCGCCCTACCTGTGATTCTCAGTGACATATAAGAGGCACCTGGGGGACATCCCAACAGCCTCAGCCTTGGAAACAGCCAGAATCTGCCCAGGTCTCATCTCTGCTCCTGCCCCCAGAGGATCTGGACACCTGTGCCACGTCCCTCTCTTGCTCACACCCCTCCCGTGGCTCCACCTCACTCAGGGTAAAGGACCAAGCTCACATCATGGTCTGCAGAACCCTGCCTGATCTGCCCCAGCACTGCGTTAACCCCATATCCTCTCACCGTCCCCTCGGTCACTCGGTCAGCCACACGGGCATCCTAATAATGCAACCGGAGACCTCTCGGGGCCCTTGCACTGGCTGCGCCTTTGCCTGGAAAGCACAGATGTTCCCAGACGTGCACGTGACTCCTCCACCCCTTCACATGCTGGCTCAGATGTCACATTCTCATTCAAATCTTCCTTGAATTCGCTATATGTAAATTTACAGCCAGCTGCACACTTCCAGTCCTCCTACCCAGCTCTATTGATTTCTGCTTCCTGTAACTCTAACCACCTCCTGACATCCTAAACAATCTAGTTATTTATGGCGTTGTGTCTGACTCCACTAGGGGAAGGTAGATGCAGGAGGCAGGATCTTTGGGTTGTTCACTGCTGTGAATCCACAATGCCTGGCACATAGTCGATGCTTCTTAGATGAGGGAAGGAGGGAGAGATAATGAACTGGTCTCCTATGTGAGGCTGCAGGCGAAGTGGAAACTGGCGAGGGAACGCTTCATACCGAGGTGGGCGATGAACTCCTGGGAAATGTCCATCCAGCGCAGCAGCTGCTGCAGGAAGCCAAAGGCAAACCGCTTCTCGATGGAAGACGTGTCCAGTTCCATGTCCTTAAGCCCTCTGTGAGCAGAGGCATAACAGAAGTTAGCTCAGATGCAGGGCCTGCCCTGTTCCCACCCCTCTGCCCCTGCAGACCCTCCCTCTGCTGACATCGGCCTTCTCCCAGGTCCAGCTCTTCAGACCCCGCCTCTGCCCAGACCACGCCCATCTGACATCCCTTAGGCCCCGCCTCCTTGGCTCCGCCCCTCTCCGGTCCCGCCTCTTCCCCTTTGTGCTTGCGGCTTCCCGCATCCCTCCCACCGGCCGGCCAGCGTGCCTGGTGACCGCGTAGCCATTCATCTGCAGAAACTTGAGCAGCTCTTGGGCCTTCTCCCGATCTCGTGCCTTCTCCTTGGCCGTGAGCGTGTCGTAGGGGACCAGCAGGGGATGGGATCCACCGCCTGGGGCGGCAAAGACCAGAAATGAGGGGCGGGGGAGAACCCCAGGACGTGGTGCAGTTGAGAGCGTGCACAATACGGTGATAAAAACGGAGATAATAAGAACAGCGGAAGCACTGCTCTCCAACTCGCTCACCACAACCCGAGGGTGGCAAACAGTTACCGAACGGAGTTGTTCAAAAGTCACCCTGCGAAGCCAGGACTCTGACCGGGGCCCTCGGGGCCCGGGAGCCTAGGACTGGAGTGGAGGAGTGTGAGGGGGTGTGGGCGCCTCACCCTTGGCCTCCAGCTCTTGCTTCTTCTTCCGCCCCCACGTGTTGTGGTAATTTTCTGCTAGTTGTTCCGCCATGGCCTGGGAGTGGATGCAGAGTCAAGGACCAGATTAGGAGGATGCCCTCCACCCACGGGTGCCCCCATCCGCCCCCAGTGAATGATCAGAGGTTTTGCCTGAAGCTCCCGGGACAGGGTGACTCCACTGAGGTCGGGCGGCTGGGGGTTGTAGCCTTCTCGAGGATCGTAGGTCTGAGAGGAAAAGAGGGAGATGAGGGCTGCATGGGCTGGCAGGAAGCCCAGCCTCGCCTCTCCCCTGCTCCTAGCCACTTCCTCTGTATCCCCTACTGTCTGGAACTGCTCCCCTCCCCCTTACCCAAACCTCATGGCCTCACCTGGGCGGTCTGGGATATCTTCCGTGTCTTCTTCTTCTCCGTCTTCTCCTCCTCACCCTCTCTGGCCTTCTCTATGGTCCATTCCCAAGCAATCATGGCCTTCAAGGACTCCTTGATGGGCCAGCGGTAAATCTCCTTGTCCTGAAGTGGACAAGAGGAAGCAGAGTTGGTGGATGAGACGAGAGAGTAGAGGAAGGAGCTCTTGGTGTAGGCTCCCTGTTTCCAGAGTCCCAAGGAAGAAAAATCCTTGAGTATGTGTCCAGGGAGAGGTTCGGTCTGGATTCCATCCCAGGCCCCTTGCCTACTCTGTAACAGAGCATCCCAAACACAGTTTCATCATCCCATTTCACGGGAGTCTCAGAGTCTTATGCTGAAGAAATGAAACTCACCCTCTGATTCTTCCTAGAGAAGGGAAACTAGAAATCCGGTGTCCCCCAGGAGAAGCAAGCCAGTTTGAGAGAAGGCAAAGTCTGTGGATGGGGAGCCCTAACCACTGATCCACCTAGATACAAACATTTGAAGCTGCCTCATTCTTCCCTGAACCCCCAAATTTGGGGGTTTCACTTTGATACCCAGTATAGGCCCCAAGGCTCAGTCACCTTCTCTGAAAAGGTCTTGTAGGGCCTCAGCATGGGGTGGGTCTTCAGTTCCTCGTCTATGTTCTCTCCATAGGACCAGTTGTTCTGGATCTAGAGGTCATGGGAGGAGCAGTGAGGGCACAGACAGGAAGAACCCTGGAGGTGCTGAGGGCTGTAAGGAAACCTGGGGATCTCAGGAAGTGGGCTCAGGGAAGGCCAGTTCTGGGAGACAGCTTGGGTCCCGAGGAAGGCTGGCAGGGGTGGGGACTCCTTGGACAAGGAACCTTGATGCCAACCTTGTCAAAGGCCCACTTCTCGTGGGTGTACTCTGCAAACTTGTTAATGAAGGAGTCGAGCTTCTCTGGGATGATCACACTGTGGGAGGGGAGGCCGGCAGATGTTGGGGTTGGGTCTCCAGCCACCTCCAAGACCCTCTTGTCCATTCCAAGCCCCACCTTTTCCTGCCCCCAGGCCTCACTTGAGAGTCTCCACAGGTCGGGGATCAAAGTTCCCTTCAGCATCCACTGTGGCCTTCTTCTCTGCCTTGGAAGAGTATGAAGCATCCACGTAGTCGGGAGGCAGGGCTCCCGCGATGGCGCACAGGCAGGGCATGGCCATACGGTATAGCTCCTGGTCATATTTCTGGGGATACCAAGGGCAGGGGTGTGGGGTCCACATCAGGCCTTGCTAAGCCTTCCAACCCTGGATGCTTACGGTCTCTAACTCACACTAATCCTCCTGACCCTCAGACATGAGTTACAGTCCTCCCCAAAACAAAGCCTCAGGCCCAATTAGACCCCCAAATCACCTCTATATTACTCCTCTCCAAGTCCCCAAACTAGAGGCCTATGCTGAGCTGTTTCTTTCATGAAACCCCTCAAATCTGAGGATTTCATCTAAGTCCCTAAGGTCTTCTACACAGGCCTCTTTGGGGTCCCCTGGGTGGCCAGACCTTATGTGCCAGAGAGTCAAAGATGCCCCAGAAGAGCTTGCGTGTGAGGTGTAGCTCTTCTTCTGAGGTGACCCCGAAGTTGGCCCAGCCGGTGGGGAGGCAATAGTATTTCCAGCAGCGCTCATAGTGGTTGGTGAGGAGCTGGGTGGGAGCAAGAAGGGACACACAGGAGGGGGCATGAGCAGATGAAGGTAGTGCTTGCAATTATGAAGGTTTGGACTATGCAAATGATATGCTAATAAGGGAAAGGATGGTGTGTTTACTGGAGAACAGCCCTGGACAGTGTGTTAGGCAAAGTTAGTGTTCTCATTTTAGAGTCAGGATGGGCATTAAACTAGAACTGGATTTGTGTCATTTTACAGAAATAAGCATGCTAATAATGCACGAGTAGGGAGGAGTGCACATGGGCATATGGATAGAGTGATCTGTGCTTATGCAAATTAGCATGCCAAATAGAAACAGGCAACAACCCATGCAAATATGTGATAATTGAGATGAGGGCCTCCACTATCCAATATGCAGACTACAAGTAGGGGCTAATTTAGACATATGCAAAATAGCCAACATATCTGAGTTGGGGGTATCTCCTTATGCAAACCAGCATGCAAATGAAAAAACAGGAGAGACAGTGTGCAAATATTCAGAATAGCTGTGGTGCTGTTTATTCAAATAAACGCACTCATTTGAATAGTGGAAGGCTGGTGGTCTGGGCATGCAAATAAAATGCTAATTACGGAAAGTGCTGTGCCCCATACAAATATATGCTAATTGAGGCGGGGGCTGGCTCATTTGGTTAGGCAAATTAAGAGCTAATTAAGGAATGCTAGAGGCACCAAGTGAAGCAAAGTGAACGTCCTGGGAGTCCTGGCATGCAAATGAGGACGCTAATTGGTTTCTGTGAGGACACTGTTCTCCCGCCTGTGCTGATTAGCTGGGGTGGGTGGTGCTGATACCACTGAACCCCCTAGCGTAGGGCAGAGTGAGGCAGTGCAGGGTGCATGCGAGTGAGCCTTGCCCTCACCTTCAGTGGCATCTTGGCAAACTCATTCAGGATGGGCACGTCGAACACCAGGCGCCGCAGCAGGTGTTGCAGCATGGATGGGCGGATGTATCTGCGGGGACGCGCACCAGGCTGTGAATCTCACTTGGAGACCCCGCCCACCCGGCAGCCACGCCCACCTCTAGCTCCGCCCGCGGCCCCGCCAACCTGCACAGTGCCATGAGGCAGTCCTCGATGACGTCGCGCTGCGCCTTAGTGAGGGAGCGGCCGCGGGACAGGCGGTAAACCGTGTGGAGCATGGAGTCCACCATGATGGCGCGGTGCTCGGTTCCCGCAAAGAGCGGCGCACACTTGGTGATGAGCGGCAGCACGGCCAGGCACAGGTAGCGGTTTAGCGCCAGGGCCATCTCCGTGGTGCTGAAGGTAGCCTGGGACACAGGGTGGGGACATCAGGCCCACTGTGCCCCCATGGGGTTGCCCTGACGCTCGTCCTGGAGAACTCTGGGCAAAGGGCCAGGGTTCTGATCATTCCCCCAAATCCTGCTCCTTTCCCTTTTTTTTTTTTTTTTTTTTTGTCTTTTTGAGACAGGGTCTGGCTTTGCAGTTCAGGCTGGCCTTGAGCTTACTTTGTAGCCTAAGCTGGCCTTGAACTCGCAACGATCCTCCTGCCTCAGCCTCCAGAGTGCTGGGATGGGCTGGGGGTACAGCTCAGTGGAATAAGCACCTGCCTGCCAAGTGCAAGGTCCTGAGTTCAATCCCTGGTACTACACAAAACCAGAGTGCTGGGATTACAGGTGTGTGCCACCATACCTGGCTCCTTTCCCATCCCTACCCTGCTTGCTTTAGTATTTCTTTTGGGAGGAGACTGGGGACCTGGAGCTCGCCAAGCAGGCGCTGTGCCCCTGAGCTATATCCCTGGCCACTTCCTTTATTACTTTGGACTCTACAAAATTTCAAACATGCACACAAGTGAGAAACTGATTGATGAGCCCATTGCCCAGATATGGCTGTTCTACATAAATAGACGTTCTGTCTGCTTATTTCTTCAACCCCCACCTTTTTTCCTATAGGTTTCTGTTTGATTGTTTTTTGAGACAGGATCTCGCTTTGCAGTATAAGCTGGCCTTGAAGTTTCCTGTAAATTTTCATGCAAGCCGCAGCCACGTGCCCTTTTACTCACAGACACCTAACTCTATCTGTCCATCCCAACAAGCACCTCTATTTGACAGCCCTTGTTGCCATTGTTTCGGGACAGAATTCTCTCTTCAGATTCATGATCAACTTTCTCCGACTGTCTCACAAATTTCTGTTTAGATGGGACTGTCTGGATCAGGTCCTCGGGAGGGCCCACACACCGCCCTTGGCCAACAGGGGATTTTAGGTCTTTTTATCTATAGCCGTTTCCTTTCCTCCCCCTTTTAAATGCTACTTATTTGCTGGAGAAACTGGGCCGTCTGTCCAGTGGAATGTTCTACCTTGTTGCTTTGGCTCAATGCCGCCTCGTAGTGTCAGTTAACCGGTTCTCTGCACTCCATATTCCCTATGAATGGGTTATAGGTTCCAGTTCCAGCGTTCCTTTCCCAGCTCAACCCTCCTGTAGTCAGCCCTTCCCGCTCTTCCTCAGCTAGCGACTTCTAGGGAAATGTCAGTCGGCCCTCCCTGTCTCCGGCCCTGCAAACTTCACAAAGCTTTGTCAAGGCCACCAACTCCATGGTGCTGGATTGATGGTTAATTCTCATGCTCCTCTTCTCTGGTTTTGTCACCTTCTGTTACTACTCTTGTTAGCAGTTTGTGTGTGTTTTTTTGGTACCGGGAATCGAACTCAGGACCTTGTGCTTGCCAGCCAGGCACTGTGCCACTGAGCTATACCCCCGAGCCCCTGCCTTGTTATTACTTTTGTACACAGCTCTCTGTGGGTCCATGGTGCTGCCCTCACTGAGAATGACTGGAGTGTGTGTGTGCAGTACTAGGGCCTGAACCCATGGCCTTCACACTGAGCTATATCCTGGCCCTTTTCTTAGTTTTCACTTTGAAACAGTTGCTCACTAAGTTGCCCAGGCTGGGCTTGAACTTGTGATCACCCTGCCTCGGCTTCCCCATGCCTGCTGGAATTACAGGCATGTGCCAGCGTGCCTGGTTAGAATGATTGTTTTTATAACTGGAAGTTGGAGATCCCTACCTACCCTCTGGGTCCTGAGTTCGATCCCCAGTACCGCAAAAAAAAAAAAAAAGTTCTCAACCTACCTACCCTCTGACAGAACACAAGTCTTTCTGTTTGGATTTTCTCTCTGCTAACCTGCTGGTGCTGGTGGTAGGATTGTGCTATGTACACAATCCCAGGGCAAATAAAAGTGCTACTGTTGCTTTCCCATGCTCTGTCCTACGTGTCCTGTGCAGACAGGAATGGTGGCCAGGACAGCAGGGCTGCTCACCGTGTCCAGCGAGGCTGCTGCCCTCATGTCAGGAAGGAAGCCCACGTCCAGCACGTGTAACAGGAAGTCCTGGTTCTCAATGCCATAGACACGGTCCAGGAAGAGCACCATGGATGCCTTGTGGTCCGGCACGAAAGAAGCCGACATTTTTGGCTGTATCAGGGCCCCGTCTACAGGAAAGAAAGGCACAGGTCAGGGATGGCCTTGGGGCCCGTGGCTCCCTTCCCAGCACTGCTCCCTTGCCAAGTCTGGCCACCTCATACCTTTGCCCAGGGTGGGGATCTGCAGTGGGAGGCTGATGATGCCCACAAGGTCGTCCAAGGGCACGAGGGATCGGAGGATGGCCCGGATCCGCAGGGCCTCGCCCTTGCCGGCTTGGATTAGCTGGGGGTGGCGGTCGGGGGTGGGGATGTCATCAGACACCTGTGCCCTATTTGGAGTTTGCTCCACGCCATCCCTTCCTGACACTCTGGTGGGCAGAGCAGGCCTCCTTCTTGAGGGAATAACTCCAGAGGTCTAGCCCTGACCCCTCTGCCGGCGCCTCTTCCGTCCCTGCCCTGACCATGCTGGGCTGTCACAGTCTGCCCCTCACACTGGACTGGGAGCTCCATCAGATCAGCACCCGTGGCTATGTTGATCACTGTAGTGTCCCCAGCAATGCCTAGCTGAGACCCACAGAGTGAGAGCCAACCAATGTCACCCAGTACCCACATGAAGGGGTCAAAGCTGGTGGCCTATGCCCTCCCTCCTGCCCCACCCTGGCCTTCTCCATCTCACATGCATCTCTGGAGCACAGCGTCCCAGCAGGTCAATCAAGGCTGCATAGAAGGACATGATGGCGTGTCCCAAGTGCACCCGGTTTTCCTCAGGGGCCTCTTCACCAAAGCTGCAGGGGAGCAGGATGTTGTGGGGATGCAGCCAGGGGCATGGGGAGGGCAGGGTGCATTACTGAGTAGGAGCCAGGAGACTCACTGCTCACGCCGCCGGTCCCTGCGGACACCTGGTCCATCCCGCGCTGGGTCCTCAGAGATGCGGATGGCTTCTTCAATGGCAGCCAGCAGCCCCGAGCCTCCCTCACCCCGCAGGGCTGGACCGAAGCACTCAGGCTTGCGGATGAGCAGTCGCACCACCACGTTAGCGTTCTCCTCCACGCTCTCGCCTGGCCACCCCAGGAGGTCAAGAGGTCTCATGAGCCTGGGGACGCCATGCAGCCCGAGCACCAAAAGCTTCTTAGGGGCAAGGCTTGTCCCTGTTTTCCCCCAGCCCCCTGCCTCACCCTCACTTGAGGGGATCCCTGAACTGGGCAGGCCTGAGGCTTAGGGTGTAGACGATCACAATCAAGGAGGGTTTGGACAGTAACCCCACACGTTCTGCCCTGCCACCCCCACGCCCTGCCTCACCATTGACGAAGACAGCGAAGCGCAGGAAGTCCAGGTAGCGCTCACCGCCGCAGGGGTTCCAGCCAATGTCAGGGTACCCTTTGGCCAGCAGCATGGGGCAGCTTTGGAGGCCACAGCCTGCCAGGTAGGACACGACCTGGGCACAGGAGGGGGCTTAGCCAGAGGCCAGACTCACACAACCCTTCTCAAGTCTCAGGCCTCCGCTCATCTCCGAACCCTTCACCAAATAACCCCGGTCCTATCTGCAGTCAACCCTACTGGAACCATGGCAGCAGCCCCTCCCTGGGCTCCCTGCTGCCCTCGGTCTGTCCCACACACACTTATGAACACTTGAGACAGGTCACATCCTTAGCTCAGTGGTTGTGGCTCTCACTCAGGACAAAAGCCAAAGTCCCCAGTGTGGCCCATAGGCTCCCACACAACCACCTCTTGGCCCTTTCCAGCTACTCATCTCAGTCTGCTCCAACCACCTTGATCTCTGCTCCAGCTCCCAAGGCTGACTCCTGCCTCCGGACCTTTGCACTGGCTGCTCCCCCCGCCTGGAACGCTCTTCCCCCAGTCTCTATCCAGCCCTCACCTCCTGAGCTTTCCTCAATGCCACTTTCTCAATGGGGCTTTCTCTGACTACTCTTGTGTAACTCAGACACCCTCCTGACACTTGCTATTTTTCTCCTTTCTCACTTATTTTCCTCCTTAACACCTGTCACTAGCTGGCAGTTGGCAAGCTATTCATTCATCTTGTCATTCATCCTTCAGACGAGAATGTCAGCAACATGAGGACAGGGGTTTTGACTATTGCACCGTTACTGCCTTAGACAGATCCTGACAGACAATGTATGCATGATAAGTATTTGTTAAGTGAGTAATTATTTGATAGCAGCTAGGCATAGTTGAGATTCTTTCATAACAACTGCGTGAAGCTGTTTCTATGACTGTTCATTGTGGAGCTGAGGTCACAGAGGTCTGGAGAGCGAGCCTGTTGCTTATCCAGGGCCACAAGGCAAGAGAGCTGACCCTAAGGTGCTGAACTCGAGCTACACATGTCCTTGCTGCATATGGAAGCATGGCAACGGGGACCACCCGGCTGGGAGCACAGGGCATGGATCATTCATCCCATGAACGGGCCCCTGGGTACTGTTATCTCCCCGCAAATTATTCCCCTCTGGCTCAGCTCTGGACTGCCCAGAATGGTCCCCCAGGAAGGGCTCCGAGTCACCAGGTGTCTCAGCAGCCAGATAGGGCCAGGCCTCTCCCTCCACACCTTTTCCAGGTCTTGCTCCTGCAGCGCCAAAGCAAGCTCGTTGTTGTCGATGACAGAGGCAGCAGCCACATCCAGCGGGGTGGAGCCCTGCATGCCTGTGGTGGGAGGGGAGGATGAGGACGCTGTTTCAAGGTGCACAGCTGCCTGTCTCCCTGCTGACTGTGTAACATTCAGGAAGCCCTCCCTGTGCACCCCTTTCCTTTTCCTTCCTGTATGGTCTATGCATCCTCCACCCCAGGACTGAATGGGGTGGACTGTCATTATCTGAAACTGGACCATCTTTTTTGCTGCACCGTGAGCCCAGTGAGGGCCAGGCAGGGCTGTCTGGCTCGCTGCTGTGTCCCAGTGCTACTTGTCACCTGGCCAATAGCATTTGTGAGATGGCCGAGTGAGTGTGAGTGTGTGAGTGAGCGAGCAAGCTGGCAGAATGGGCGGGCAGAAGCAGGCTCCAGGGGCAGCCCTTGGGTTCAGGCTTCCTCACCCAGGCCGATGCCACTGTTTTCCAGCAGGTAGCTCAGGTGGTCAAACATAGAGCGCTGGTTCTGCCGGCTGATCCGGCAAAAGTAGCAGAGGAAGCGGCAGCAGCTCGTCACCATCTTGGGGAAGCGGATCTCCTGGGGTGGCAGGGTGGGCTGGTGGTCAGCGTCTGCCCTCTGTGGCTTCTTTCCCCAATCTCCCAAGCCCAGCCAGCGGCCTCACCTTGGACTCACCGCCCCCAAGGACATTCACCATGACCTCCATGACGGTCTCATGCATGCCCAGGGCCCTCATTAGGTTCGGGTGCTGGTAGAAGACTTTGTTGTTCATGATGTTCCTGTGGACAAAGAATGTGTGTGGGGTCACCACAGGTGGGGCCGCCCACACCCAGGGGCCGCCATCGCCACCATCATCAGAACAGCATTTATTTACCTTTTTAAATTTTTTTTTTAAGTACTGGGGATTGAACCCAGGGCTTTTGCATCTCTGATCTCTGTTACTTTTTTACTTTTTAATTTTGAGACAGACTCTCAATAAATTTCCCAGGCTAGGATCAAACTGCTGATCCTGCTACCTCAGTCTCCCAGAGTGCTGGGCTTAGCCAGGCACATACCTCTTACCCAGCACCCTGCACCTTCCCCTTTACAGACCTGAACTCATTCATCCCTAGGTCTGCTCTGGGAGTCAGGAACTATCACTGGCACTATTTTCACAGGTAAGGAAACTGAGGCTCAAGGCAGACTCCCCTAGGACAGAGATCTCTTTCATGTTGCCCAGTGTACCCCCACATGCTGACAGAGGCCTGGCACAGAGTAGGTGCTTCATAAGTGTCTGCTGAGTGAATGAAGGAGACACAGTTGACATTTGAGTGCTCAATACCATGATGAGTGTTTTTTAGATCATCCACTCATGTTTTCCATTCATCCCTGTTTTCTTTAGAATGTTTTGTTTTGTTTTGCTGAGACAGGGTGTCACTGTAGCTCGGGCTGGCCTTAAACTTGTGCTTTTCCGCCTCTGCTTCCCGAGCGCTGGGAGATCACGATGACGTGATGATGATGATGATGATGATGACTGGCATGAGCTCACCGAAGCCACGCCACCATTCTACGCAGTAGGCATGGCTCTTCCCTATTTACAAATGAGGCTGTAGAAGCTCAAATGGGAAAGCTCACACCAAATGTCACATGTAAGTAGGAGCTGTTTCCCAGGGAAGGACGAAGCAGGAAGGAAGGGGCCCTCTAGGAAGGAGGGGAGAGGGCAGGAAGGAAAGGACTTGTTCTGGGAGGGGTTTATCACTGATGTGTATCCTGATGTGTATCCTGTATCCTGATGATGGGCCAGATGTTGGGAGAAGGGGATGTTATCATATCCAGAGGACACTACACAGGGTGTTGGCAGGCAGGAGAGGCTTGCCTGCCTCCGAGTGACATGTCCAGCAAAGGAGGGGGCCTCACCCGATGCTCTGGATCATGAGGTTCTCCTCCTGGGGGCCCATCTGCACAATGAGCAGTGAGCGGATCTGGCTCAGGCACTCGAGCAGGCTCATGGTGTCGTCCATGGAGGACGGCGAGATGCTGTACGCTCGCGGCAGGGCACGAAGCAGCTCGCCGAGCCCATCATACTGCCGGTGAAGGAGGCTGAACATGGCCCGAACCAGCTCAGGGCTCTGCACGTAGTCCTCCTGGGCCCAGCGGACCACCATGTGGGACACCAGCTCCTGCAGGGACTCTGGGAAAGGGACACAAAGGTCATAGCCAGAATGACGCAGGAGAGTCTCCTCACAGCCTCTCCGTTACCAACCACTCCCATTTTCCTCCTGCCAAGGGCTCTTGGATTCTGGCAGCTTTTCCTCTGTTGCCCTGTTCCCATGGCCCTCTGTGATCTGGTTGTCACCTCCCTGCCTTTATCTCTCACCACTTGCCCACTCACCATTCTGTTCCAGCCGTGCTGGCCGCGGAGCCTTGGTGCTCTCTTCCTTCCGTACCACCTGTCCTCCCCAGGTCTCCGCACACCTCAGTCCCTCATTCTGACCCTTCATCCTCATCCCTCTCCCACCTCTCAGATTTTATTTTTCCTCTTAGCACCAATAATCACATGACTTTTGTGTATCCATGTATATATTTGCTATAATATCCTTTTTCTTTCTTTCTTTCTTTCTTTCTTTCTTTCTTTCTTTCTTTCTTTCTTTCTTTCTTCTTCCTTCCTTCCCTCCTTCCCTCCCTCCCTCCCTCCCTCCTTCCTTCCTTCCTTCTTTCTTTCTTTCTTCTTTTCTTTCTTTGAGAGAGGGTCTTGCCATGGAGCCCAGGTTGGTCTCCATGTCAAGACCCTTCTGTCTCAGCCTATGTAGTGCTAGGATTTCAGGTATGCACCACCACACCTGGCCTGTGTTTGGTGTAATATGCTGAGCTCCTGGACAACAAGGCCTTTGACTTTCTCATTATTGTTTTTTACAGCCCTGCTAAGAGTGCCTGACCCAGAGGTGGCCCAATAAATGATCTTGAATGTTACAGGATAAAACCTTTACCAACACCAGGGACTCGGTCCTTATGATCTGTGGCTAATATAGTATATGTTTGCATAGTGACACCTTGGCCGACACTTGTCATAACTGCTTTTGTAACCCTTCAACATGGCAACTGTCTCATCACAAGAGAAAAGAAAAACAAACACTGAAGCCCGGGAGGCTGCAGTGGTAGAGAAGCTGCTGCCATCCTGGGCTGAACGTGCGTCCTGGTTCTGGTCCATGCCAGGGCTGCGGTGCCAAGTTGGGGCCAATGCCCCGGCAGCCTCTTCCGCAGCTCTTCCCCCTCAGTCCTGCCTCTCTACCCGCCCTTCTATTTCTCCCCAAGGCCTGTGTTGCAGACTGAGGGTTCTCGGGCAGAGCCCCCCATCATTCCTCTTCCTGTCCCTGCTGTCCTCAGTCCTCACGGGGTTTGGGCTCCTCTGCGGGTGGCTCCTCCTCCAGCTTCTCCTCCTTCTTCTTCACCAGCCGCACCTTCTCCAGCAGGCTCATCAGGCGGCTGCCCAGAGTGGTCTCCTCCTCTGGCTCCTCCTCCTCCCCCTCCAGCTGAATTCCTGGTGATGAAGAAGGCAGGGGATGTTACTCCCATGCTCGCCTAGTCACCTGCTCAATCATGTACTTCATTCCTCATTCACACACGCACACGTGAAATTTTCCACTTCTTTCTCTTTTGGGTTGGTTTGGGTTTTTGTTTTGTTTTGTTTTGAGACAGGATCTCACTCTGTAGCCCAGGCTGGCTTCAAACTTGCAGTGATCCTCCTGCCTCAGCCTCCCAAGTGCTAGGATTACAGGCATGTGCCACAACACCCAGCTCTCTTGGTTTTTAAGACAGGATTCCCTGTGTAGTTCAGGCTGGTCTTGAATTCACTGTATAGCCCAGGCTGGCTCCAAACTCACAGGGATCCTCCTCCCTCCATTTATTTATTTATATGCTTACATTCTTGTTTGTTTGTGCATTCTGTGAAACATTTACCTTTTAAGTCAGCTACTGCAAATACGCTCAAAGAACTAAAACAAAAATGTCTGAAGAGTTAAAGGAAACTATGATGGCAGTGACACATCCTAAAAAGAACATTAATCAAGTAAATAATATTTTTTTAAAGAACCAGGTTGAATAGCTACTCAATTATGCTTCAATTAATTTTTAACTTTAAAAAAGGAAAACACAACAACCAAAATAAAAAATCATGAGAGAGCTTCGATAGCATATTTGAGCTGGTGGGAGAGAAAAGCAGTGAACATGAAGATAGGACATAGATGTTCTCCAGTCTGAAGGAGTGAAAGATAAAAGAATGATGAAGGAGAGCCACACAGCCCCCAAAGGTCTCATCAAGCAACCATGACCTTCAGAATGAGTTCCAGAAGGACAGGAGAGAAGGGGTCAAAATATTTGAAGAAACATTTGTCCAAAACTTTCCAACCTTGATGAAAACATTCATGTTCACATTTAAGAAACTCAAACTCCAAGTAGGATAAACTTAAAGAGCTCCATACCTGGATACATCTTACCCAAACAATTGAAAGCCAAGACAAAGAGAAAATCTTAAAAGTCAGCCAGACAAAAAAGATCCATTACTAGCCAAGTGTGGTGGCGCATGCCTGTAATCTCAGCACTCCAGGAGGCTGAGGCAGGAGGAATACAAATTCAAGCCTAGCCTGGACAACTTAGTGACTAAGTGAGACTCTATCTCAAAAAATAAAAAGAACTGAAGCTGTATGTAGCTCAGTGCTAAGGCCCTGGGTTCAATCTCCAGTGACACACACACACACACACACACACACACACACACACACACACAGATATCACTACATACAAGGGATCTCAGTAAGATTAGCCCTGACTTAGTGTCAGTTAACCAGCCAGCTGTCTGCCCAACTCTGAATCTTCCATATATCCTTCCAGTCAGCCAGCCAACCAGCCATCTCTACCCATTTATTTATTCATCCTTCTACACATCGATTCACACACTCATCCATTCATTTGCCTATAGTCAGTCTATACACCCACCCAAACACTCATATAAACACACTGTTCTACTTTTTTTGTACCGGGAATTGAACTCAGGACCTTGTACTTGCCAGGCAGGCACTTATGCTACTGAGTTACATCCCTGGTCTATCATCTATCTGTTCACCCAGTTGTATTGTACCAATACACAGGTGTTGAAGGCCAGGAAATCTTTGGGAAACTTCAGAAGTTGTCCCAAGAGAAAGTTTGCAAGGAGGGCTCTTCGATCCTTTCTTCTTACCACAGTGGGTCAGCAGGTCTTGATGAAAGTCCTGCAAATCCTGTCGGATGTCTTCGGGGAGCGGACAATCTTCCTCATCTGCACCATCTTTGAATTGCAATAGCATGTTGATCTAGGGAAAGGTCAATGGTTTGAACAAGGGTCAGAACCCACAGAACAGGAACTCAGAGACCAAGGATCAAAGATCCAATTGTAAGTCCCTGTCTAAGGTCATGAGCCAAAGTGTATGAGTTAGAGAAGAACAGCAGGGAAAGGAGGGAAGAGGTCTGGAAGGGGACAGGGTCAGTCTTAGGTGACACCGAGGTCAAGCTGGCTCAAGAAGCAGTATAAGAGATAAAAATATCAGGTATTCAAGGGCCAAGTACTGGTTCTGAGGTTGAGAATCACCATGGTCAGTCAGGAGAGAGGCTGAGGCTGGGGCTTAACCAGGGCAACTAACTAGAGTTGGGGGTCAGAGGACCTGCTCCTGGGGTGGGGAGCGGAACTCGCGGGTACGTCTTGCAGTCTCAGCTGCACTCATGGTGAAGGCTTTAATGAGGAGGCCGTAGCGGTCCCGCTGGTTGGCCTGGAGCTTGTCCACATAACGCTCTGCAAAGGCTGCCAGGGACTCCACGCGGTGCTGCAGCTCTTGGTCACAGAAATACTCCAACAGGTGGCACATCTGTGGGAGGACAGCCACACAGTAGGAGGGATGGTTGTGAGACCATTGGGACCTCCCTGAAACTCTGCCTTCTCCATGGCCCTGCATAGGTCCAGCCACCACCTGCTCAGATCCTTAAGTTAGGTTACCCTATGGTCTCCTCTCAGATGGAAGCCAGGGAGATCATTCCAAGCAACACTGCTCCACTGCTTTATGGACTTCCACACTGCCTTAGGACAAAGTCTAGACTCCCAGACTCGTGGCCCACTGGACCTCCAGATGGATGGAGACCAGAAGACAGGAAGAACCGACTCACCTGTAACTTCACAGACTCTGGAAGCTTCATCTGCAGCAGTCCCTCCTCCAAGTCTTCTTCTTTTTCCCCTTCTGCTGCTGCCTCTTCCTCTTTTTCTTCATCTTCCTTTTCATGTGCCACTTCTTCCTCATCCTCCTCCTTCTCCTCTTCATCTTCCTCTTCTTCTTCCTCTTCCTCCTCCTCCTCTGCCTCTTCCTCTCTGAATACTTCAGGCTCAATCATCTTCAAGATCTGTTTCACATCCTCATCGCTAAAGACACCCATCACCTGCAGGATAAGGTCTGAGTTCTTCACTTGACCGATAAATCTCCACAATCAGTTCCTGCCCTCACTCACCTGCTTCTCTGGCTTCTGTACATGTCAAATTCATTCCCGCTTTGTCTGGTATGATTCCTCCCACAGGAAGAATGGCATCTGCTTCCTGTCATCCACCCTCCTTGTGTCCTTCTCCCAAGCTTGAACATATGTGGCTCTGGGATAGGACACGCCCTCCACCTCAAAGAGACCCACAGAGCTCCCAGCAAAGAGACCCACATCACCAGCTCAGCAAGCACAATAAAGATACTAATATATTGAAGTGTGGGAAGGAAGATAGAAAGTAGATGAAAGGGAAGAAGAGAGAGAAAGATGGAGGCAGGGAGGGTGACTGGCTGAATCAGTAGATTAATGGCAGAGGTTTAAAGGGGAGATGAATGAATGAATGGATCATGATAGGGAGACGAAGGTATCATGGGTGGGTGCATAATAGAAGGATAAACAATGTACAGGTAGGCAGGTAGGTGTACAGATGGCTTGATAGATGCATAAGCAAATAAATGAGTGTATAGATAAAAAGACAAATGAGAAATAGCCATGGGAATGGGTGAGGCAGGTGGAGGGATGAGCATATGCATATAAAGCTGGATGGATATATAGATGAATGGTTATATGAGTACATGAATAAAGGGACACATGAAATAAAGAATGGAGAACAGATGGTTGGGTAGATGGCTGGGTGGATTTGTGGGTAGGGAATACGTGTACCTGCACAGGCATGGAGAAGTGCAGGTATGGGGGAAAGGTAAATGGAAGTGGAGGAATGGATGGATCTGTGCTTGATTACACTGGCAATGGATAGGTAAGTGGCATGATGGGTGAACTGATGTGTGAATGAATGGGAGGATGGATGAGCAAATGGACTGAAATAGACACATGGGTGGATGGTAGATGGATATGTGGGTAGAAAACAGAAGGATAGAAAGGCAGATGGACTTATAGGTGGGAAGATGAAGGTATATAATGAATGAATGGAAAATGAGCAGCTGGAAAGGTGGGTGGAGGATGTATGGGCTGATGAATGAATGATGGTTGGATGGAGGAATGGGAAAAAGTAAGAAGAGATTAACAAACACATGAATAGAAGATAGATGATCGTGTGGAAGGAAAAGTGAATTGAGGATGGATGATAGTAGAAGACGTGAAAGGTGGATAGGTGAATGGATGGAGAGATGGATGAGTTGGGTGTATAATTGAGGGGGTAGATATATGGATGAAGGAATTACTTCAATGGTAGAAGAAGAATGGGAGAGGGAAGCAGGAGAAAGTTATTACCAGCAAGGTGGACACAAGCTTGAGCACGGGCACAAACTGGAACTCCACGGAGCCCCCAACGGGGTCTCGCGCGTGCTGCCCGCCACCTCGCACGGCCTCACTCAGCATTCTCAGGGCTTTGTCCCGCAGGGCCTCCAGAGGGATGGCAGGGCTGAGGCGGGCCGGGGCTTCTGCTGCCCCCACTGCTGGCAGAGCCATCACAAAACAAGGGGGCGAGAAATGGTGCGGGGGCCTCAGAGAGGTTGTGACTCCAACACCAGGCAGGCCGTGGCGGCGGGGACCATCTTCAGAGCTGTGTCCAGGTGGGAAGAGAGTGATAGCACGAGTCTCGGATGTGAGAGGCACAATGTATTCCGAAAGCATGGTTCGGCGGCTGCGGCAGGCACTTTCGAGGTGGATGCTGATGAGGAGGTCGTAGTAGCCCGCACGCAGAGGGCCCGGCAAGTGTGCGTCCTCCAGTGCGTGCAGTAGCTGTGCCTCATCCACATGGCTGCACAGAGCATGAGCCACGCGGTTGTTGCCCAGGGCGCACACTGCTCGGTAGAGGGAGAGGGTGTGTGAGTGGAAGCGCTGCAGGTCCAGGCGCTCGGACAGCTCCAGGATGTCCATGCACCTGTGGTGGAGGTGAGGAGCACAGGCAGAGGCAGGGTGGGCAAGGAGTTGGGAGATGGAGACACAGATGACAGACAGGCAGAGAGATGCCAGGTCAAAGTTGTTGCTCTAACAGGGAATCCCAGTGTCCCACAGGGTCAGGAGTTATATCTAGCAGTCTCTCATCAGTCCTAGAAGTCCCTGAGGGTTATCTCTCACCCATCCTTTGGGATCCCTGGGATGGCCTGCGACCTTGGGATTTCTGAGAATCTGGCTAAGATCAGGTGACCCTGAGATGTATCTTGGATCCCCAGATTGGGTTTGGGTTTGGTCTGGCAGATCTGGGTATCTTGCTTATGTTTGAGGCCGCTAGAATGTCAGCTCCACCAGGACAGAACACTGTTTTGTTTTTGTCTCCGCAACGAGAAAAAAGTAACCAAGACAGTATTCCAAACACCTAAAACAGAACTAAGGACATAGCAAGTACTCAATAGATATTTGTTGAATAAGTCAGTGGGTGTGTTCAGGGCCCCCATGCATAGATCTGAGCATCTTGAATTATATGTGAGCATTACTAGAATGTCACTTGATGCCAAAGGCTTTGTGTCACCAGGTTAAAACGCTGCTGATCACACAGGAGGAGCCTAGAGTTGACAAGTGAATGAATAAAAAATGATTGAGCCATGTCAGGAGCCTCTTGGGATGCCTGGCTGTGTGCAGAGATCTGAAGATTTCCAGGCAACCATGTGAACACATCTGTAGCTCTGGGTGTGTCTGGGTCTCTTGGAGTGGGTTGAGATCACTGTGGAACATGTCTAAAGCTTCTCTGAATAGTGTTCTGACCCCAAGTCATCATCTGGATTCCTTGATGTGAGTCTGGACTCCCTGAGATAGGCTCAGGGCCCTGTAATGTGGGTCTCAGTGCCCTAAGGTGAGTCTGTGTTTCACTGGGATGCACCTAGAGGCCCCTAAGATAAATCTGGAGCCCTCCAGGGTATTATCTGGGAAGGCCTGAGCTGAGTCAGCATCGATGGGGCTCCTGGAGTGGTCTTGTGGAAGGAGGAGGCACTGAGCTCATTCTGGATGCCCGAGGGCTGACAGCATCTGTCCCTGTGCCATCAGGCAGGCCCTAACCTGTTCTCCTCAGGGATGTGCAATGCCATCATGGTCAGCGGCTCCTGGCACTGCACAGCCCAGCCAAGCCGCTCGCCAGCGCGCCGCGTGTCCACCTGCAGGAAGTGGTTGGGCATGCGGCTCCAGGAGACTGGCATCAGCATCTGTACCTCCAGCCGAGGTGGGCACTGCGGGGCTGAGTTCTTGCGTTCGCTCACGAACATAGCAGCAGACAGTGGCATGATGTTCTGGGGGCACAAAACCACGCATGGGTCAGGATTCCCAGCCCTGCCCAGCCTGGCACCCTTTTCCAGTGTACCTTCTCCCACCTCTCTCCTCAGCCTACCCAGGGAATTCCCCTTCCCTGCACTCTTACCTTCTGCTTCCCCAACTCAAACTGGATGACATTCTGGTTGGTGGGAAGAACAAAGACAGCAGGGAACAGCTTCGTGTTGGGTTCCACCTGCCAGGGCAGAAGGAGGCAGGGGTGAGGGTGGGCTGGGGTTCAGGACTCAACCTCAAATGCCAGAGTCAACTCTGCAGTTCCACACTTGGACACTGGGTACTACACAGTGGCTCTGAGGTCACCCTTGGTCTGCACCACTCCTGATCCAGCACACCCAGGACAACCCATCATCTCCAAAGAGCATTTTTTTTCTGGTATGGGGACTGAATCTAGCCCATTTAAAATTTTTCCTTTTGAGGCAGGATATCATTAAGTAGATAAGTTGCCCAGGCTTGACCTTTTGATCTTTCTGCCTTGGCCTCCAGTTGTTCTGAGGTTACAGATTTGTGCCACCATGCCTGGCTTGTCATCTGTGTCCCCCCCTTTTTTTTGTCTTTTTGAGACCGGGTTTCACTATGCAGTTCAGGCTGGTCTCAAACTTGCAACGATCCCCCTGCCTCAGCCTCCCAAGTGAGGGATTACAGACATGCACCACCAGACCTGGCTTCATCTGTCTTAATGTACATGATGCCCCCTCCAGGGATATCTTTCCTTCCCATTTCTTTCTCTAACATACTTCTCAAGAACTAGAAAGACCAGCAGTCTTGGGAGGCTGAGGCAGAAGGATTCCAAGTTCAAGCCCAGCTTGAGGAATTTAGTGACTTAGTGAGACCCTTGTCTCAAAATAAACTTTTTCAAAAGGGCTGGGCATGTAGCTTATAAAGGTCCTGGGTTCAGTACCCAATAGCACATACACAGACAAAACAAAACAAAACAACAAAACAAAATGGAGAGTGTCCTCTGACCACCCTCCCTCCATCTTCCCAGCGGTATCCACCCTGCCAGTCTCCCCTACTCCAAATAACATCATCTGTGCAACAGTCTTGCCAAAACCAAACTGGGATCTAACCGTACCTCTAGATACAACCTCCAGTTTACAGGAATACAGGGGACAGAAGTTACAACACCACCACAGGGACTGTAGGCAAGCAGGCGTTAATATGCATGTGAATCCTCTCTAGGGCCTCAGTGAGAGGCAGATTCAGATTCAGCAGTTCAAGGGAAGGGCCTGAGATTCTGCTTTCCTAACAGCTTCCCAAGAGGTGCTAGACTTGCAGGCCCCTCGACCCTACTTTGAAGAGCACAAACAGCCTGGTTCCTTCCATAAATATATTTCAAAGGGAAGACAAGAGGTAAGAAGAGAAACCATTGTATGAAAAGAGACTCAAGGCACAAAACCACCATTTAAAATACGTCAGCATGGGCTGGAGATGAAGCTCAGTGGTGCAGCACCTGCCTAGCATGTGTGAAGCCCTGGGTTCCATCCCCAGAACTGCAGAAAACAAAAACGATACATATGTGATTTTACTTAGATTCCAGTTCAAATAAAGAAATGATAAGAAGCCATTTTGGAGACAACCAGAGGAATTTGAACATGGGCTGGATATTTAATGATAGTTAGGAACTACTAGGTTTATTTATTTATATTTTTGCAGATGATAGTGGTATTATGGTTATGCATTTAAAAATAATCCTTATCTTTTAAAGAAACATACTGAAAGAGATGAAACTATGTGATGCCTGCAATTTCCTCCCCAATCCTGCCGTGGCTGTGGGAGGAAGTAGGCGTAAAGACACAAGGAGATTTTCTGGGAGTGGGCGGTTGAAACTGTGTAATGTGGACCTGGTGGCTCATTATGCTATTCCATTTTTGTATATTTCTGAAATTTCTCCATTTAAAATAAAGTTTTACAAAACCCATCTTAGATTAATTAAATGATAGATACATGGATAAATACATGATAAAGCCAATGTAGTGAAACATTAGTGGTGGATTTTGGTGGTACGCATCTAGGTGGTTACACTTCCTTCAATGTTACTGTATCCTTGAAAAATAGGGCTGGGGAATATATCTCAGTTGCACAAGTCCCTGCTTGGCAAGTGTAAGGTCCTGAGTTCAACTCCTGATTCCAAAAGAAAAAAAAGACTTTTTTTCAGACCGAGTGAGGTGGCACACCCTTGTAATCCCAGCACTTGGGAGGCTGAGGCAGGAGGATTGTTACAAATTTAAGACCAGCCTGGGCTACAAAGTAAGTTCAAAGCCAGCCTAAACTGCATAGCAAGACCCTGTCTCAAAAACACTAAATATATTTCCATAATAAAAAGTGGAAAAGGAAAAGCCTATCTTAGGATTTGGGGCCCATCCTAAGGTGCTCTCTGATTGGTGAGAGGTGGTGTTTAGGGCCACCCAGCCCATGAGGGATTATGAGCCTTTCGCCAAGGTCAAACTGCATTCTGTCTCCATTCTGGGCCTCCTTTAATGCAGGCATCAACTAGGCAGCCTCCCTGAGGCCTCCCAAGAATAGACAGGAGCTGTTTCTGTTCTGTCTCTGTGGCGCCTGGCCTCGGGGTGGGCCTAAAAGGCTCACCTTGGAATGCTGGGACATGAGGCTGCTGTTGCTAACTTGCTGAGGGCTGGGCTCACCTGGAAGAAGGTGTTGCTCTCTTTGCCATTGGCTGTAAATGTCATTAAGCCAGTGGCCAAGTCTACCAGGCATCCAATGACAAGGTCCGTGTGGCTGATCCGGCCCTGCTGCCCAGGGCTCACGAAGTCCCCACCCCACACCATGTAGCAGTTGCTGCACTTGAGGCTGGAGGGAACAGGAGTGATCACTGCACAGATCCTCAGTCCAGGAGCTCTGGACCCTGGGCCCGCCCCTCTTGCCCAAGTTCCTTGTACACAATGGCCTCAGGACTCCAGCCCCAAACACAGACCAGAGTACTGAGACCCGCTCACCCCAGGCTGTGACCCCTCAGAGTCAGAATCCTTACAGGCTGATGGGAGATAGGACTGAAGGAAGAGGGTAGGGAGCAGGAGACAGAAGAGAGGGGTAACACCAAAAGGGGGAGAAGGAAAACAGAGGAGTGGAAATGGAGAGGAGGAGATGAGGGGAAAACAGCAGGACAGTTTGAAGCAAGTGAATAGGAAAGGGAAAGGAAGCTTCTGAGCCAGTGCGGGAGAGGTTCCAGGGATTCCTCTTGTTCTACAGGGTCCCCAGGTCCCACAGCCAGGCAGCCACAGGGCCGTGATAGGCGCTCAGCTCCCTCCCGCCTGCTCCCGTCCCTCCCTGGTATCCCCATGCCCTGGCACCTGCTGTGGATGTTGCCCTGTTCGTCCCCCATGGTCACCGTCACTGCCCGGACCTTGCTGAGGTCGAAGTTCATGTCGTGCTGATGGTAGTCAGGCGTGACCCAGCCCACCCACACACAGCTGGGCTCCTGACCGGCGAAGACCCTCACGGAGTAGTAGTACTGGGGACACACAGAGGGGCCAGAGGTCAGTCGGGAAGGTTGTCAAGCTTCCCTGTAGCTCTGAACGGTTTCCCTAAATTCTCAGGGTCTTCTAGAAGCGTAACGAGAAGTGGCAGGGATTGAGACCCCACCCCCGTATCTGTGTCTCTGTTTGTGTGGCTTCCACTGCATATCTAGATGTGGGAGTCCCTTAGGAGTATTTTTGATACCCTTACATCTAAGTCCCTCTTCCAGGTTACAGCAAAGAAATGAGTAACAGTTCATAAGGAGCACTTGGTGCGCTGATTATTTACACAAACTAACTCACTTCTGTGTATCAGGTGGGTACAATTTTTATCCTCACTTTCCTAATGGGGACACCACAGGGCTTCCACAAAAGGGAAAGCACAGAGCGGTGAAGTGACTTGGCCAAGTGGCATCTGGGTGGTCCACGATCCTAACCACTATAGGCTGTCTCAAAATATTCCAGATTTGGTGAGTCTCAAAATTATATTGGGATGACAGTGAACTTTTCTCCCCAGCAGTATATCAGAGTGGTTAATTAAATTTGGTGTCCTGTGTTTATATGTGTAGACTCAAATGGTGGGCATTCCCTGGATTTTAGGGTTCCTCAGAGTTCTTTCAGTGTGCCTCATCATTTCATTGTTCTCCCTGCCATCTTTCACTAGTTATATGGAGTACGGATTTGAAGGATTAAAGCCCTCCAAATTTGAAGTATGCTGGACTTTCTGGCTGTCTGGTGTGTATTGGGATGTCCCCAGCTATAGGCACTGCAGCAGGAAATTTGGAGATGGGCATTTCTGTGCTAGGCTGAGAGGTCTCCAGAGCTGAGGGTTCCCGGTTCGCACTGTGGTTGTGTTGAGGATGATTTCAGGGTCATCACGGTCGTCAGTGGGCACCACATCGTGAGGGAGTCGGGGCAGAGTAGGGGTGGCAGGTGGTTGGGTCATCATGGCAGCCTTCTTGGCCTTGAATAAGAACCTGGTGGTGGGAGGAGAGGCAGCCATGAGGAGCTGCTCTCCAGCCCAGATCATCCCTTCTCACTGCGACAGCCATGACTCCCACCCCTCCCACTGCACCTGCTTCTGTTACTGTACCCAACCCCTCACCTCTAGTGAGCTGGGATTCCAGACTCCCCAAGCCTGATCCACTCTAGAGGTTTTGCATGCTGGGCCACCCACATTCAAAACCTTCTGGGAACATGGGGTTCCCCTTTGGTACAGTGGTCCCCCTAAATCAGCATTTCTCATCTGTGTTCTTCAGATGGCTGATAAATGCACTGGGGAAAGGATACTTCTTTGCCTTGTGGCGCTGTTATACACTGCGAAGCATGTGGGATCCCTGGAGCCCTCCAGCAGCAGCCCCCACATTATGCTCACCAACAATGCTGTCATCTTTGGGTACCCCCAAGAGTCAGAGCTACATCCCATTGCAAACCACTGCTGCAGAGGGAGCTGTGCAGATTCCCTCCCAAGTCTATACCTTCTCAGAGTGTACCTTGAAGCAGTTTTGGGGGGTATATTTGAGACATAGGAAAGGTCCCAGATGGATTTTCACTGAGATATCTGGGGAATACAGTAAATTGTCCCAAGATAGCAAAGTCCTTTTTAGTGTGCATAATGAAGCCCACAGGTTGAAGCTCTTGGGGGCCCACCAAGTACTTCAGAATAGTGTAGTTCTCCATACCACTCAGTAGGGTTCCCAAATTTTACACTCTGAGGGAAACCAGAGCATCCCTGGAAAATAATGGAGTTCACTTGAGATAAGACTGCAGCCCTCAGTATTGTGATTTCATTTAGCATATATGGGACCACTTTGGGATATACCAGGGGGTTCTCAAATTATTAAGGTTGCATAATTGGGAGCCCCAAGACAGACCCCAAACCCCCCTCTAGACTTACCCTCTCTTCTTGTTCTTCTCTGTGGTGGCATCCTTCTCATTCTCGGCCCTGGCAGGCTGGGCCTCCCCAGCCTGGGGGGTCCCCCCAGGGGCCCCCTCCTTGGCAGTTCCTTCCTTACCCCCTTCAGCCTCGCCCCATCCCCCAGCTGAGCGACGCAGGTTTTCATAGTCAGGGTCAGGTTCTGCTGCCCGGGCCTCATCCTCAGGGGGGGGCTGCAGGCCAGGAGGTGCCAAGGGGGTGGCCCCTGCAGTGCAGCGGAAGTGCTGGTGGAACTGGACTGGAAGGCTCAGCCGGAGAAAGAGCATCTCCACCAAGCTGTTCTGGGAGCCCCAGGTGCGGTGGGTGAGGCGCAGGCAGGGAGGTGTGTCCACAGTGCCATCCATGCGGGACACCTGAATGGGGGAGAAGCACTGAGTGGAGACAATGGCTAGGCCAGGCCATTCATTGGTCCTAAACCTGGTTACACACGGAACCATCCATAGGTCTTAGAGCCCATGAGTAAGAATTAGCCAAAGATGTCGCCTTCTCTGAGCTAATGAAGCTCCCTGCAAGGCATACAACTTGGCCATGGGGTACCTTGGCCCTCTGTCAACCTCTGCTGGTCACTTTGCACAATAGCAGCCTGGCCAGTATAATAGAATCACTTAGGGCAGACTTTCAAACCCTACCTATGTACACAACTCCAGCACAAGCCAGCCAACCACAACTGTTTACTGAGCACCTACTGTGTGCCAGTCCCTGTTATAGGTACTGGGAACACAGCAGGGGACAGAATGAGGACTCTGCTTGCCCAGGCTCTCTGGGAAGCCCCTGAGGGAAGGAAGTTCAGAAAAGTCAAGTTTTGTAAAAGCTCCCCAGGTGAATTTTTGTTCATTCCCATGTATGAGGAAATGTAATGCTCAGAAAAGCATGCATATCCTAAACACATAGCATGACGAGTTTCCACAGGGCAAGGTCTGTCAGGTTCTAACATGGCGGCTGAAGCTCAGCTACATGAAATTCAAGTTCTTTGCAAGCTGAGAAAAGGATCCAGTTTGGTTTGTATGTGAATATTCATGGTTAGTGTCTAACCGTAAGTTTAACCATAAGAAAGAAAAAACACTGTCAGACACGGTGGTACATGCCTGTAATCCCAACTACTGGGGAGGTCGAGGCAGGAGGATCTTGAGCTCAATCCTAGCCTAGGCAATTTAGTGAGACTCAAAAATAAAGTCAAAAGGCTTGGAGATGTAGCTCAGTACCTCTGAATCCAATCCCCAGTACCACCAAAGAGAAAAAAGGAAGACAATGAACCCTGAGAATTGAGATGTATGTATTAACGAAGAGCTACCAAATCCAAGTAAACCACAAAACAATTCAAAACTCAGCACACTAATAACTAGTAAGAGAGATGCTGGAATGTCCCTAGGAATTTGTACTTCTTTCTCTTTTCTCCCTCTGCTTCCCCTATCTCCTCTTTTTCCAGTACTAGGGAAAGAGCCCAGGGCCTTAACATTTGCAATGAGCTACCTCCCACCTTTCAATTTTATTTTTTAAAACTTGTGTTTTGAGGCAGAGTGAGGAGGATGAGATCGGGGATGGTGAGAGCAGGGACACTGCACATGGTGTCCCGGCTCGCCTTCTGGGCAGCTTTTACAGAACTCGTGACTCTTCTGAATGCCCCTCCCTCAGGGGCCTCCCACAGAGCGCAGGCAAGCAGAGTCTTCATTCTGTCCCCTGATGTGTTCCCAGTACCTACAACAGGGCCTGGCACACAGCAGGTGCTCAGTCACTAAGCCACCTGTTGCCCCGCCTGGCCTCCCAGAATGCTGGTGTTACAGGCTTTTGCCCCCACTGCCAACTGGATTTATATTTCTTTAAACCTTGCTCTACAATCAGGTAGCTATAAAGATTAGACATTTTCATCGGGGTCTTTAATCAAACTTCCCTCTTCCCCCTTTTCCTATTTTAAAGATGCAGCACCTAGGCCTCAGAAAAGTGTAGTCTGCCAAAGTTATACCCCAAAAGGCAGCCTCAGAAGCCCACTATCCTGACCCCTTCTGCGTGGCTTCTGTGCCAACATGGAAGGAAAGGAGAGACTTGGGGAGGAGAGGTGTGAGAAGAACAAGGTTTGGAGACAAATCAGAAGGCACTGGGTATTATTGGGGCTGGTCCTCACCTCGTAGTGGGGGTGGTCAAGGGGCACCTGGTCAAACTGCGGGAGGCTTTTGCTGAACCAGGTGGTGACTGGCCGCTGCATGTTGATGGCAAATGGCTCGAAGCCCTCCTGGAGACCGCAGATGGCAAAGAAACGCAGGGAGCTCACGTCCTGGCCCAGGTTCAGGTGACCCACCTGACCGGGTCCCAAGCTGCAGACAGGCAGGAAACCTAGGGGAAGGGGAACAGCAGGGTGAGTAGGTGGGCAGGGTGGGCAGTGTTGTGGAGAGGAAGACTGTGGAAGGGACAGAGAGGCAGAGAGTCCAGTGCAGGGTCAAGCAAGGTAGAGGCAAACCGGGATGGCATGTGCAGTGTCCCTGCTCTCACCATCCCCGATCTCGATCTCCCGGAAGGCTGTCTCAGAGCCCGAGTCAGACATGAGGACCTCGCCGTTGAGGGTGAAGATAATGGTGTTCTCACTGAGGTCAATCATGCAGCCAACAACATCGCCCGACTGCCAGGGACGCCCAAATGGCTCACTGCCCAAATGCCAGCGCTGGCCCTGTGAGGGAAGCAGGGGAGAGATGTGTAGAGACACATGCAAAGCATCGGGCTCAGGACATGGAGGACAGAGGAGTCGCCCCAGTGTCCCCATCTTTTCCCACATTTGCATCCCTGACCCTTAGAAATGTCTTCCTCACTAATCTCTATGACTCCTCCCTGCTGCCTGAGTCCCTGCTGTTCCCATGGCTGGGACTATGTAGATCACTAAAATGGTACTGGGGATTGGGACAGAGGAATAGGTGGAAAATTGAGAGTCCACATGGGTTGGATGGAGGGAAGAAAGCAAGTGTAAGCAGACGCATGGATATATGGATGGATGGGTGGATGGATGGATGGATGGATGGATGGGTGGATGGATGGATGGATGGGTGGATGGGTGGATGGATGGTGGATGGATGGATGGATGGATGGGTGGATGGATGGGTGGATGGATGGATGGATGGATGGTGGATGGTGGGTTGATGGTGGATGGGGGGTGGATGGATGGATGGTGGGTTGATGGTAGGTGGATGAATGCATCAGTGGGTGGGTAGGGTAGATGAGTAGATAGGTAGGTGAGTGGATGAGTAATGGTAGATGTAGAGATAAGTGGACAGAGTGAGGCACAGAGGTAGGGCTAGAGTGCATGACCGTGGAAGGGACCACAGAGGCTGGCAGAGTAGAGCCAGGGAGGTACTTACACGGTGACCATTGAAGACATAGGCCAGATCATCAGCTCCCAGCTCCACATCAGGTCGCAGCTCAGGTCTCGCCCAACCCACTCGCATCTCGCCTGTGGTGACTGCCTCGAACTCGAAGTACCAGCGGCCACTCTGTACCGCATAGGATTTCTCTGCCCTGAAGATGCGCACCCGGTCCCAGCGAGACTGGCTCTCCACCTGACCTACAAATGAGTCCAGGCAGAGTTGGGGAGCAGGGAGGAAGTGACTCCTGAGACATCAAAAGACTGGTGGAAGAGACCAGAGGCTTGATAGCCTTGGGTAACTGGGAGGAGAGGAACAATTTCTTGGTGTTAGAGGGGGATTGGGAAGCCTCAGACTACTAAGAGGAGTAGGAGGGACCTATGAGAGAGACCCCTGTCTTGTCAGCAGTCAGAGCTCACAGAAAGCAGAAAGACTGACAGAGACATAGAGGAAGAGAGTGGTCAGTTCCCTGATCAGGATTATCATCTAGGGTTAAGGATCAAGGCTAATTTTGTTTGTTTGTTTGTTTGTTTGGTACCGGGAATCAAACTCAGGACCTTGCACTGGCCAGACAGGTGCTTCTGTCACTGAGCTATATCTCCAGCCCAAGGTCAATTTTTAGAATAAAGGGTTGAGAGCAGGAATGGTGTAGGAGGTAGACTCAGAGTCAGGGTCAGACCAGAGTAGAAACTGGCATTGGGACCAGGAGTTAATAAAGTGAGGATTAGGGACCAAGGTCAGGGTTAGAGGTCAAGGCTGGAACTGGGAGTCACTGAAAGGTCAGGGTTGGACTAGTGTTCAGATTAGAGATCTAGACCCTTGGTTGGGTGGTTCTATGTTGTGGCTGTAGTTCAGAAATAGGGGTAGGGGTCATAGGTAGAGTCCAGGAATTAGAATCAGAGCTGAGGTCAGCACACACTGGGCTCTGGATTGAGCCCAGGAAAGAACTGAGTCAGATCAAAGTCAATGATCAGATGAGGTTCAGGGTTGGGGTCAGGAAGAGTTGGAGTTTAAGGGAAGGTCAGTGTTCACTGTCCTGATCAGTCCACTCAGTACTATAGATGCAGCTGATTCAGGGGTCGAGTCAGGTCAGAGGTCAGGGGTCTGGGGTCAGGGTCAAGATAGGATCAGGGATGGAGACCAGGGTCAGCACTCACTGGGCTCCTGGTCAGGTGGCTCAATGTTGTAGCCATATCCCAGCAGGGTGCGCACGGCCTGGCAGAGGCTGTCTCGGTTGCTGCGCTTGGTGGCCTCGTCCAGCAGGCGATAGGGCACAAGGCGGGGGTTTCTGCGTGCAGGGATGTCCTGCACAGAGCTGTAGCTCCAGCCCTGGCCCACGCGGTCTCTTGCCCACACATTGTGCCCGTTCTCTGCCAGCCGATCCACCAGTGTGGTCTGTGCAGGTGTCAGTCGCACGTGGCTCAGGTCCAGGGGAGCTGGCTTGTACCCATTGCTCATCATATACCTGCCAGCGGGGAGGATGTGTAGGATGAAGCTCCACTCTCCGCTTCTGGGCTCTGTATTATGGGATCCTGGAT